>PVKA01003877.1:0-104946 GCA_004027165.1 Ctenomys sociabilis
AGGCAGGCAGGCAGGCAAATAGTGGGGGGAAAAGAGGAAGACAGAGGAGGGAAGGAGGGAGGGACGGTAGGAAGGGGAAAGAAAAAAAAAAGAAAGGCAGGCAGGCTGATGGCTACCTAACAAATTCATTCTGTTTTATAAACAAATTCTTCCACCCTTAGTGTCCCATAGGAAAAGTAAACCTAAAAAGATAAGACTAAGAAATCACATCTATTTTGCCAGTGTCAAGGCAGATCAGCTCCCAGAAAAGCATCATAAGCAAGATGATATCAATATTGTAGGTGAGCCTTAGAAAACACAGAGGGCATTAGGAAAAGACCAAGGCTTAAAAATTTAAAAAGATAAAAACTAAGAAAAGCAAAATGTCATGTGGATGCAAATCAAACAAGGCCTAGCATCTTTTCCACTTCCCTACAGCAATCACTATTGCCTCTGGGAGAAGGACGGCACATGACAGCAGAACCATACCAGGCTCCTGGGGTTATAACACAGCATAATAATCAGCACAGGGGTATAATCACAGCACAATAATCCAGCAAGCAGTGATGGAATCTGCTGTGGGTCTAGCACCACAGTATCTCTGGCACTGCACTAAACATTGTACACATGTAGAGTGCACATTTATGTGTAATGTACACATATATAATGCAGATTTTAAGACACATAAACACCATTATTTATATACAATTTTACAAATATATAAATATACACATACATATCATCTCATTTACTTCTTACAGTAACATACCAGGTGCAGATGAAAAATCCTAGGAGTTTAGAAAATTGAGTAACCTCAAAGCATAATCAGGAAGGTAGGATTTGTATCCAGATCTG
Source organism: Ctenomys sociabilis (assembly GCA_004027165.1). NCBI lineage: Eukaryota > Metazoa > Chordata > Mammalia > Rodentia > Ctenomyidae > Ctenomys > Ctenomys sociabilis. The sequence goes on from PVKA01003877.1 coordinate 835, forward strand.
TCTGGTCTGAGCTCTTTTTTTTTTTAATGTATTTAGCACAGGGTCTAAAGGGTCTCACTACACAGATCAGACCTTTACTGATCCACCTGTTTTCACCCTCCCAAGCACTGGGATTACAGGCATGCACCACCAAACCCAGTCTCAATTGCCATCTCAGTGCATCCAGGGGTGGGGCCGACACGGCATGCTGGGGACACAAAGGCATCTGCCTAGGCAGATGCTTTAATCCACTGAGCTACCTGGCCAGTCCTTGGTCTGGGCTCTTACACACCAGATCACTAGAGATGTTCTGGGGACACTGCACAGCCACACAAGGAAGTAAGATAGAATCTACCACTATGCACCTTGTAAACATTCTTACCACAAGGCCTGTCATGTAGCCCTTTAACTAGAAAAAGAACTATGTCAGGTATTCCCTAACAATATGCCAGCCTACCTGTGCGAAATCAGGTCCCAGATGGGCAAAGGCCACCTTCTTTCAAGACTCGTAAAAGTTCTTCAGGGAAAAATGAAGCAATTCCTGAGGTTACCACATGGGATGATATTTGTAACCAACAACTGGATTCCTACATTATACATGGTAGCATACCCATCAAAGGCTTTCTACTTCCCAAAATTTAAACAATCAAGGTCTTCATAGTCCCTCCTTGGGGGAGAGGGGCTTTGAACCTTGTAGGAGTCACTTGCAGGTCCTCGTCTTGGTCCAAGAAGCCAATACTTGCAATCCCAAAGTTACGTTATTGGAATCCCATCAAGTTGATTCCAATCTACCACTTTCAATGCAACCCATGGTGAAAATAAAGACATAAATTGTATTTTCGATCATTGAGGAGTCAAAGTTCACCCATGAAGATGGCTTTCCAGAACCAAGAGAGACCCAGGGCTTCACCTGGTTTTTATTCAGTGGGGGAGTGCCTTGAGGAGGACTGACTGAAAATTGTGGGGAGTAGGTTAACTACTGTGAGCTGAGCTAGGTGGGAGGCCTACATTTACCTCTGCCATGTGTAGAGAGGATATGCAGAGAGAGCAATCTGCACTATATAGTATTTAATGTTTGGGAAAGTCTAGTGCTTCAGCTTTGATGTAGTCTTTCAAGTCCCAGGAAGTCATAGCCTCTATCTCGAGGCTCAATCCCAGCTGGTGGCGTGGAGCATTAAATTGCCACATCTACCATCTCCATTCAATATAGTACCAGAAGTCCTTATCAGGGAAATTAGACAAGAAAAAGAAAGATGAAATACTCAAATCAGACAGAAAGAAGTAAAATTATGTCTGTTTGCAGGTAACAGGGTCTTACATGAAAAAAACTTTACGTAAAGGCTCCACCAAAACATTATGAATAGTAATAAAACTGCATACAGAAAAACATACAAAAATAAGTGGTTTCTACACACCAACAGAGAATGATTAATGAAAAATATTAAGATACAATCCCATTTATCATACCACCAAAAGAATACTTAGATATCAACCTAACCAAGTACACACAAAAAACTGTAAAATATTGCTTAACTTAGACAAGACACAAAAACACTTCATGTTCACAAATTAGAAGAATTACTAATGCTGAAATGTCCAGTCTAACTAAACAAAGCAATCTCAGATTCAATATAACCCTAGGAAAAGCACAGACTTGGGAGGCCGGGGCTGGGTACTGAACACATAGGTTTTACAACGAGCTCCATCCCTCCCAGAACTCCCACCCAACTTTCCAGCAGTATTTCTTAATTTTGAGACAGACACTTGCTAAATTTCTTAGTCTAGGCTTAAACTTACGAGCCTCCTGAAAAAAATCCTAAAATTCACATGCAACCACAAAATATCTACTAATAGCCACAGCAACTTTGAGTGAGAAAAACAAAGAGCAACAGTAAAGGTCCCACTTCTTGATTTCAAAATATATTACAAAGATGCAGTAAGCAAAATCATTTATACTTGTATGAGGACAAGTATAAAAATCAAGTGAACAAAGTCAAAGCCTCAATACTAAATCCATTAAGGTGATTTCAACAAGAGTACCAAAAATACAAAATAAAAAAAAAAAGAATTCCTACTTCAATAAATGTTGCTGGAAAAAACAGATATCCAAAACAATATACATGAATCTCATACCACATATAAAAATGTACTGTAAACAGAATAAAGATTTGAATACAAAATTTAAAACCATAAAACTCCAATTAAAATTATAGGATAAAGGCCTTCCACATTGGATTTGATGATGATTCCCTGGATCTGACAAGAAAAGCACAAGCAAGAAAAGCAAAACCAGGGAATTTACATCAAATTAAAAACCATTTGCACAGCAAAAAATAATAAATAAATAAAAACAAAATGGAATTGGAGAAATTTCCATAGATATATATATAGATCTATATATAGATATATATAGATCTATATATATACACACACAAAAAAAAAATATATAAAGAACTCCTAGAATTTAACAGCAAAAAGAGCCAATTTTCTTTTAAATGTATTTTAGTACAAGGCCTTACTACACAGATGAGACTTGTAGTGATCCTCCTGTTTTCAGCCTCCCAAGCTCTGGTATTACAGACCCACACCACTACAGCCAGTCTTAATCAAGGACTCAGCATGCCCTGGGGCCAGGGCTGGCACAGCTTGTTGGTGATGGAACCCTGCCACTACACTTTGCCTAAGCAGGCGCTTTAATCCCCTGAGCTATCTTGAAGGCCCTAAACCAAATTTTAAAATAGGAAAAACAGTTGAATTTGCATGTTCCTCAAGAACATACAAATTGTCAACATATGAAAAAAAAAATGCTGGGGCTGGGGAGATAGCTCGGGGGAATAAGGGCTTGCCTTGCAAGCACAGGGTCCTGAGTCTGATCCCTGGTACTACCAAAAAAAAAAGAAAAGAAAAGAAAAATGCTTAACAGCATTAATCAGGAAATGCATACTAAAACCAGAGATACTATCTCTTATCTGTTAGAATGATGATTAAAATTATAAAAGATAAGTATTGGTGAGGTTATGAATAAGCTGGAACCCTTGTACATTGCTGATGGGATGTAAAACAGTACCTTAACTACAGAAAGCAGTGTAACAGCTCCTCAAGAATGTTAAAACAGGATTACGCTCTGATATCATTAGTAATCTCACTCCTGGATGTACTCGTACACCCAAAATAACTGAAATCAAGATCTGAAGGTCACAGCCGCACTCCCATACTCACCACACCAGTCACAATAGCCAAGATCTAAAAAGAACCCACATGTCCCCTGATAAATGCATATGATACATACATATACATATGTGTGTGTATGTGTGTGTGTGTGTGTGTGTGTGTGTGTGTGTGTGTAATGTATGATACATATACATATGTACCAAGCCAGAGACTGGGCATGGTGGCACATGCCTGCAATCCCAGCTCTGAGGACGCTGAAAACAGGAGGATCACTACAAGTACAAGCTGTATGAGACCTTGTACCAAATACATTTAAGTAAATAAATAATAAAAATTAAAATTAAGAGGATACACCGCTTATTAAAGATCACTTGTTAAGTGTTCTTACTCCTACTGCCTTGCCAAAAATGGGGGGTAAGACAAGGAAACTTCTGGAGGTGATAGATATGTCCATTGCCTGGATCATGATAGCACTAAAAATAAGTGTTCAGATATGTCTGAACTTAGAAAATTGTATAGTTTCATTATGTGAGGGTTCCCTCCCCCTTTTTAAATATAAATTACAACTCAAGAAGGCTAGAAGGAATAAAAGAAAAACAGCTCTGGTTGAAACACAAAAAAAGGCATTTCTAGTACCTTCTAGAAGGCTTTTAAAGTTCTCCATAAAATTAAATAAGAAAGTGTTAACTTCATCTCAAAACACATGCTTCTGAGCTTCCTAGAACTACTGCTCCAGGTCCCCAGTTCATTCCATACCCTGCCTGAGCTACCTCCACTAGAACACCACCCTCACAGGGACCAGGCTGGCCTCTGTTTTTCCTTCTAGAAGAAGGGTAAGGAGACCCCTTATCTACTTTCCTACACAAAGCCACATGGGAGATAGTGACCCCCACAGTCCTCTAATGCTCCCTGAGCTCTACTTCTCCAAAACGTGCCCCGCTGGTAAGGTGGGTGATGGTACACTGCAACAGCTTACTCTGTAGGTGAGCTCAACTTCTCTAGAAACAATAGCCAGTTCATCCTCCTTATAAAGGATCCCAACAATAAATCGCCCAGTAACAATGTGACTGTGGCCTCCACACAAGGTATCACATGCTGGGGTCTCACTGAAATGCCAGCAACCTCTGAAGCCCCTTACCACTAGCACTATCCACAGCTTCTTAAGAGTTACCCTTGATGCTGTTTTCCCAGCAGCCATCACAGCTGCAGCTGGAGGAGCTTAGCCCTTTTAGCAGAATAGCAAAAGTCCATAAATGCTACGCTTTCTTCTCATCCCCCTCAACAAGTTGGGAAAGTCCCACAAGAGAAAGCATATTTCATTCATACTCTGCTGAAGAATAATTTCCCATAGAGAAATTACTAGCTAAATTCTCAACCAGATGAAGGGACTATTTATGACAATCTCAAAAGAAAAATGACACAGTTGCTATCTGTTTTATAATAGCTTCTACATGTCTGGACTGCAAAATAATCTATCACAAATTTAACCATTCATTTCCTGATAGCACTTTGGACATCACTCATATATGTAAAAACTCTTACCAATTAAGAGTTTACGAAAGAGGGCTGGGAGATAGACCCAAGTTCATTCCCTGGATGACATGCCATGCTGGGCCCCAAAACTAGGTGTGGTGGCACATACCTGTAATCCCAGCACTGAGTTGGCTGAGACAGTAGGATCGCTACATAGTGAGACCGTGTATCAAATAAATAAATATTTTTAAGGAAGAGTTTACTAAAGAATACAAGTTAAATTACTACATGCTAAGTGCCAACAACAGAACAGAATTTTAAATAACTATTGTCCACAGCACAGGAATCTGTAAATACTTCACAGACTTCAGGCTCTAGAAATGAACTAGGTCCAGCAAGATTAGGATCGGGTTGGTAGTTTCTATGAAAAATTTGTAGTTCTCCTTTTAATTGTTTAAAAAATTATTTTGCTCCCTGGCCCTCAGAACTGAAAAGAATCTTCTGAAAGATCTGGGCTGCTTCAGTTAAACTGGAAAGCCAAGGAGATGCTGTGCCCCTGGTTAAACTAGAGCATGCCAAGTGGAAGTGCGGTGCAGGCAGGAACTGTCATGGTCAGTGCTAACGATAATGCCCAAGAAACCCAAGCTGTGCCCCAGACAGCTGAACTGTCATCTTAGCACCAAAGACCCTGGTTATGTCTTTTAAGCATCAGGCATATTTCCTAGAGTTCATTTCACTACCATAGAAGATGATAATAGTGTGATAACTATTGTTATTCTCTTATTATTTTATCATAAAATTTTGTTTTTTTCATGGAATAAAAAAAAATAAAGAAACAAGAAGACAAGGCTAGGGAGATACCTTAGCAGTGTAATTGTCTGTCTGGCAAGCATGAAGTACTGAGCCTTGCCAGCCCAGGAACCCTGGGTGCGCCCACGCCAGCAGGCATGGTGGTGCACATCTGTAATCCCAGTACCAGGGAGGCTGAAACAGGAGGATCACTATGAGTCTAAGCTACATAAGACACTGTATCAAAAGAATTAAAAAAAAAAAAGAAAAGAAAAAGAAAGAAACAAGACAAATTTTGAGAGCATGAAGAAGACAGAGATGTGTAGATAAGTTACCAATCAAATAAAAAGCCACTTTTCTACCACAAGAATTCATTATATTTACATTTTCTTAAGAAATTTAATTAACCAGGCATCTCTGTGATACTACACTTCTCTTAATTTTAATTGAACTTCAAAACAATAATTAAAATTATCGCTAGCTTGTTAGTGGCTTCAATAAACAAGAGTAAATGACTTTCTAAATGCAGGAAAACTGTATGCCAGAGTAAAGGCCAATGCTTTGAAGAAAGCAATTTCTACTTTGTACACAACCCTTCAAATTCAAGGGGAAGTTTCTTGGGCAAGCTTCCATAGCAATCAGCAAGGAAGCAGGTTTCTTCTGCTTTCGTTACAACTCCTGAAGAGCTGCTTCTGCCACAGAGGAACACAGCTCAGAAAGAGTCTATCTAAATCACCACCAGGGCCAGGATCCACCACCTCAGGAAGCACACCACACCAAAGAAGGAAGCACAAATGTTTGGCAGGGGCTGTAGTCAACATTCAGAGGGCACAGGAAGTGACTGAATTGATTATCAGAGGAGCAGACAACCCAAGGTCTGCTGTAAGCTCACATCAGAAGAACCACTCCATCCTTCTAAAACTTCTTAATGTCTGTGGTGACCTGCCATCGGAATTAAAGCCTATAGTACTTTTATAACCACACTCTGCCGGTCTGAGCTTGAACGTTTTACTGAGGAATGTACTGAAGATCAAAATCAAGAAGTCAACCCCATTCCTAATGCCATATTTATGTCCAATTTCTTTGGTTAGTTGGAATGCCCTTTGTGGGTAGTCAAGGACAAACAGCATCAAAGCCTATTGGTTCAGCTTTTTATGTAAGAAGGCTTAACATGTCAGCTGCATTTTAGGCTAAGGATAATATGCTTAATCTCAGAAAATTCCATTTTAAAACATCAATAGGGACTTTAGAATTCTTATTTTTTTCACCACAAGATCCAATTATCATGTACAAATGTATTAGTACTTCAGCACCTGTAATAAAAACCTTTAGCTAAGAAAAAGAGGCAGGTGCTACAGAATAAACAAGAAGCCAAGATCTCTGCTGAGACTATCTAAATATATACTGTACCATGCCTTAAAAATAAGAGCGCAAGCTTATGATCACCACTGCAGGTATATCTCTGTCCAAATATCAATGTTACATCCTGACCTGAATTTCTTCTTCAAAACTTCCATATTGACTTCAAGTTAACTGAACATAAGACATTTAGCTCCTCCTCTTCTTAAAATACAACAATCATATCTTTTTAAAGATACAAATCCACAAGGTCAAAGATAATAAAGCAGACATTAAGATGCTCATTTTCTTTTTCAGTACAGAAGAATGCACCCAGGACATCACACATGATAGGAAAGCACTCAACCACTGAGCTATGGCCTCACTCCTTCTTCATTCTCCATTCTGAGATAGGCTCTCACTAGGTTGCTCATGGCCTTGACTTGTCATCTTCCTGCCCCAGTTTCCCATGTTTCCCACCACATTTTTAAATCAGGGAGTTGATGGTAAGTCACTTAACAAACCCCTAAAGCAAGTCAAATCATCCAACTGGCGAGCCTCACTCATCATCATCAGATATATGCATCAAATAACATGAAAGAAAAAAAGCAACTTGAAAGAAACAAATTATATATATGTTTCAAAAAAGTATTAATTTCAAATAGGTAAGAAAAATTCTGTCATGAAATAATAGAATTTCTTAAAATACGAGCAGTCAGAAAAAAACAGACACGTGTCAGAAAATATAAAAAAAACATGCCAAACATGAACAAGTTAATAGACAGGTTAGGAAGACAAATTTTAAAAAACTTTTTAAAAATAGCTTAAAAAAAAAAGTGGAAAACAGAAAGATGAGACAATCAGGACACAAATCAATCCTAACAGGAAATCCAGAAGAGAACAGAGAAATAAAAACAAAGGGTTATCCAATAATGAATGCTGTGTATATTTCAAGAATATTTCTACAAATGAGTTTCTAGACCTAAGTATCTGTCTGGGTCTCAGCACAAGATACAAAAGTAGACCCCAACCCAAGGAGTATTATCAGGAAGTTTCACATTACTGAACATTAAAAGAAATAGGAACAGGATGGGGGGGCACACACCTACAAAGGTCATCCACTCAGCAGGGCTTGGCCTTTCCACCAGGGAGGCCAAATGCAGGAAAACAATGTGAAATGCAATTCCCTGTTTCATGGCTCAGTGATTTATAAACTGGAATTCTATACCCTGACAACTATAAATTAAATATGAATGTGACATTCTCAATTACATAACAACTAAAACTGCCTTATCTCTCCTATGCAACTTGTTAGGAAGCTTTCAGAAGATATGCTCTACCAAAATAAGGGAATAAAACAAGGAAAAATGAGAATATGAAAAGGGAAAGAGAGAAGCTAATACAGCAGCAGGATCCACGAAATCTCCAGAGCAGTACTGAATGAGTTCCTGAGCTGTGGTACACAGTAAACTCACAGAACGAATAGTGAGGACCGGAGCAAGGAAACAGCTGCAGGTGATTCTTCAAGAGGATCAAACACCTGACAGTGTTAATGCCTGGAGAGGAGATTCACACAGAAGCCTGTAGTTAGGATAGGGAGGAGAGAAAGGGAGTTGTTTAATGGTGTAGAGTTTCAGATTTTCAAGATGAAAAAGTTGTAGAGATCTGCTGTAGAACAATGTGAATAGACTTAATACTACTGATAAATTCTGTTCTACTTTACCAAACTTGAAAAAGATGTCAGCAAGAAGATTCACTAAAATGCTAACTGCTAGACCCTCGAACCCAGTCTCAACACAGGATGAAGTCTGAGTAAGGTCTAAGAGTGTCCTCTTGTACTGACACTGCCATTCCAAGAACCAAATTTTAAGAACTACTGCCCTGGTTCAAAGATTTCCAATTATAAATGAACAGAAACTCTACCTGAGTCCCCAGACCAAGAATACTGTAAGGGATGAGAGTGGGGCTTACAGAGGGGTGATTACTTAGAGTAATACTTACATATAGGGGTGATTATATTAGGGGCGATAATACTTCAGAGTGATTCTAATGGACCGCCAGTTTAAGAGCTACTGGCCTATACCAGTTGGCACTACAGTGCAGGTGACTGTTAAAACCTCTAGTCACCAATCCATACTTTTTCCTCATCTGGAAAATAGTGGTACAAAGTTGTAGAGAATAACAAACAGGAAGATCTACAAAAGAACTCAAGGTGGTACCCATTACATAAGGAAGAGTCCTGTTGGTGACATCACAAAAAATAAAGTCTGACTCTTTTTTTTCAGCTATAAGGTAGGGTCAGGCTAAAGGTCACAAAGAAACTATTAATCTCAGACTACTCAATGAGACAAATGGCTCCCAAGGAGCTAAAAACAAAACAAGGAGGATTAAATCCAAGAACCTATCATGATGCTCACAAAATTTTCACAAATACCAAATGTAGGGCTTTTCTATGCAATTTTCTACACAATTATCTTTGCTCTCTAAATAGATATTATTTGGAATATAAATATGATTATAAAACCAGTTTTGGAATGATACTCAAACATTACCACCTTCACCTAAAAAGACAGCAAAAAATAATGTGTTGTGTTTAGACAAAAAGTAATGTACGATTCAAGCTAAAATTTTTGAGGATACACACGTAGTATAAAAAAAAAAATCACTGTCAAAAGAAACTGAAAATGAAAGCAAGACATAGTTCAGATAGGTTCATTCAGTCACGAAATAGCTGAGCACCTCTTACTTGCCACCACAATTGCACTGGGGCAGGAAATAAGCAGAGTGGGTCACTGCTAGAAAGTGGTGGGTCTTGCCCTGAAGCACACTCTGTGAATTCTGAAATAGCACTATTTTCCTCAAGAGCACTACAGACACAGCCAAAACTGTGCTTTCTACTAAGTTTTTCCAGCTTACATGCTTCATATTTTTGGGGTGTATCATGGAATACCCAGAGTAATACTTTATGCTACCACTTTTGTGTCCACAATAAATACAAAGAAACCATTGTCACTGCCCTTAAAAAGCAACATGACTACCCCTAGAGGTATGGATCATGTCAACATCTGGCCCCCAGAGCAGGCCTCTTCATTAAGAATGACATAACATTCTTAGCAATTGTGAGAAATCAGTATTCTTAAAAAGAAAATGGTGACTACTTCTAGACAGAGCTGGCTAAAGGCCCTGGCAGCACCTTTCTGCAACAATGCAAACGTAATTATATCCTCACACTATACTGGCATGTCCAAATCACGGCGCACCATGAAACTTCCTTCCTTCTAGGGCTCAGAACACTGAATCTGTTTAAGCTATCAGCAAACACTCACTAAGTGAGAGCCCTCTATGAATACCTGAAGCATGTTTCTACCAAGGTGGAACAATGCCAGGGTGAACTTCTCCACAGCAATGCCCCCTAAACGTACCTGAGGCACACTTAACATAGGAAACCTTAGATGAACTCACATATAGCATCCACATCACTGCCCTTCTTGTACATTTTAGTACTTCCATAAAAGAGGTCTGCCTACTTAGTAGGGGCTTTGTCACCTCTGCTTCCTTTACTTTTATTAACCATATTCATAACAGAGGCAGTGTGAAGACAGGGAAGAAGTGAGAAACTGACACTGGATTTTCTCAAATATCTGTGAAAAGAACAGGACACTGCTCCCTTGCTGGCAGGGATAGAGAGGCTAGCATGCACTGGATGCTGTTCTGTATGCCCTGCAAATACCCATTCTGGGATCATCCCCAAAAACTCATAAACACCTTTATTCTATTGCATAGTTGAAGAAACTGGAGCACAAAGAGGTTAAATGATTGCTCAAACACTCATGCAGCTAATAAGCCCAGTCTGGTCCCAGAATCCACACTCTTAATCAATTTATTGTCTCCCTAATATACCTTTCAGGTCAAACAAAAGAATATACCTGCAAATACAAACCATAAAAAGATACAATAGTAATTATTATAAAAATTATTGCATCTTGCAGTACCTACAGACTCTCCAAGTATCTACTTCGACTTATCTCTGGAGAGAACCACTACTACTATCAATGTTTCCTCTTTAGCTAATGGCACGCTGACTTTAGGCTCTAGGAGTGAAACACACCATCAAAAGCAGGCCAAAGATCTCAGCCACAGTGACTGGCCTAGCACTAGGCATCTGGCCAAATCATGATCAGGTATGTTGTTTATGGTATGGTAGATAACCACTTGATGCAATCCTGAAGATGCTGGAGACAGTCATTTAAAGTCTCCAAATACACAGCCCTGTGACATGTAGCAAATGCCCAAACATGCTTCTCTTGAACAGATCCATCCCCAGATTTTCAATCACCTGAACTGAGATACGTAGGTAGGTAGGTAGGTAGGTAGGTAGGTAGGTAGGTAGGTAGGTAGGCAAGTAGATAGATAGATAGATAGATAGATAGATAGATAGATAGATAGATAGATAGATAGATAGATAGATAGACAGACAGACAGACAGACAGACAGACAGACAGACAGACAGACAGACAGACAGACAGACAAATTTCCCTTCAAGTGGTCTGAACTGAGTTTTCCATCACTTGTAACCCTGATCCCTTTTGAAAACACATTTTGCTCTATCAAGCTATAATTATCTGCACATTAGTACTTTCCTCTTTCTGAAAATAAAACTTGAGAGACTGATTAAGTTTTAATTAGATGGCCATGACAAATCTACAGTCCTGCAGCTAGAGTTGACAAGGTAACTATATTATGTAGAACAGAAAAGCTACTTTTTCTAAACACAAGTGACTTTGCTTATCACCAAATTTATTACAGAAAACTTATTTTTAACCAAAGGACTTAAGCCTATAGTTTCTAGCTTTGTAAGGAAAAATAACTATGATGTTTATTTTTTCATGGTCTTCTCAAGTGTCAAATCTTCCTCTATATAGGATTTAAGCCACTATAAATACATACTGAAAAGGCGATGAGATATACCCAATGGTAGAACACCTGCCTACGTGCATAAAGTGTGGATTCAATCCCAACCACTGAAAAAGAAATGGATTGAAATTCTTCAACATTTGAAATGCAAAATAATGTGAATAATGTCATATTCTATCTCATACAACAAAATATCTGATACTAGGTGATTTGTAAAGAAAAGGGATTTATCTAGCTCATAGTTCTGAAGTTCAAAAGCACAATTCAAGAGCATGGAACTAACATTTGCTCAGCTCTGGCAAGGGCCTAAAAGATCACATTGGAACGGTGAGGGCACATGCAAAAGAAAAGGAGGGCTTCAGAAGCCAGGTTCTCACCAACAGCCCATGGAATTAACCGCATATATTCAAGAGCTGCAGAGGGGAGAGGGAACTACTCACTTGCTCCCCCTCCCCCCCCCCCCCCCCCGCCCGGACAGGAGCTTTCTTTCCCTCAATAAATCTATTCTGCTTATTAAAAAAAAAAAAAAAAAAAGAGCTGCATTAATCCCTTCTGAGCACCATGCCTCTATTAACCTAAGCACAATATATTATGCTCCACCTCTTAGAGGGTCCACACCTCTCATTTATCACACTGAGGACCAAGTTCCTTGCACATAAACCTTTGGGGGATAAATGACATCTGAAGCATAACAGATATAAATCATTCCTTCCTCCTAAAGAAAATTAACTACACTGAACTTCATTTATCAAGTTGGGCAACAACACAAACCAGTTTGGAGTTTTAATCACATCCATTAAAATGTTCATTTCATCACCTAACACACCTCCGTGTTTCCCTCAGGAGTCACAGATTTCAAAGGAAAACACCACTTGTCATCCAGATCATTGTCTCAAAAGGCAGCAGACACCATTCCATTTCAGGTCTGATGGTTCCTAACGTGACTCATATACCTGGCTTCATGCATTTTCACACCTTTGAATTACTGAACACAGCTAAATAATTGCAACTACAACATTCAATTCAATGTCAAGTATTACTTCCTAAAAGACCTCTTGGGCTTGAAAAAAACAGCTTTTGTGACAAGTGATAGCTCACTGACACAGTCTGACTACACCTTCTGTGTCTAACAGTAGTCCTAGGGTGAGAAACGGTGGTTCACCCAAAGTTTCCATCCATGAAACATATATGAACACATATGAAAACAACTGGCTCAAAAAGATATTTAACTAATAATTCATCAAAGTGTAAAAATGTTTCTGTGTTTTCTGTGTTCATTAAAATGCCTTCTGTGGACTCCTACACAGAAAGACCTTGAGTAAGAAAACAGATATGCACACTAATAGAGATGGACTTGTTATGCCACATTCCAAACTTTTACTTTACTTTTGGTTTTCTGTTCTTTCTGTTGATGCTAATTATTTATTACTACTGTAGCAGAAGACTGCAGGTCTCTGACAAGGTACTTTAAAGGCTCCTCAGCCCTACTCCAAACAAAGATCCCCTCAAATAGGCTAGACTTGCCAAATATAAACAATTAGGATCTGTAAGACTATAATAATTAATGCATATCTCACACCACACACTCCTCATAATGCAGTAACCATTAAATGATGTATAATAAGTGTATATCTATTTACAAAACTAATAAAGATAACTGAAACAAAAATAATTTTAAATTTAGGAATTGGTAATTCTATTTCTATATCATACTTTTGTTTTGATTCACAAAAAAATACTACAATGGAATTTGAAGTCATAGAAACTTCATTACATAGAAACTCATATTGGAAAGAATTTTCTCTTATTATTATCATTTTATACTTAAAATACAACAACACTATAAATGGATAGCTGGGTGGGCGGATGGATGGATGGATGGATGGATGGATGGATGGATGGATGGATGGTCAGATGGAAGAATGACACACAGAGGTATTAACATAAATTTCCATAATGGGCTGAAATTATTATGAGTAGAGAGATTATGATTACAATTCTCTTTCTTTCCTTAAGTAAACCAGGAGTTAGCAGACTTATGAAAACGATCAGATGATACATGCTAGGCTTTGTGGCCATATGGTCATGTTGTGATCACTCAATGTTTCACAACTATTCAACTCTACACTTACAGCACAATATATAAACAAATGAGCATGACTTTTTGAACAAAACTTTATGTACAACAACAGAATTTGGCTGTGAAAACATCTCTAACTTCATTCCTGTTGCCATCCTGACCCATGCTCACAAGAACGCTGGTCAGGGTAAGAATAAAGATGGTTAATCAGATCTGCTGGGCCAATCATAAAACATCCGCCATAAAGGGCAGGCAGATTACAAGGAACTCGCATTTGTGAACTCTGTATAGTATAACTGGTTCCCTGGGAGCTGTACCGTATCTATAACCACAACACATGCTTCTTAGATGCAAGCCAAAACTGCCAACACTTTGCTCTCTTCTAACACCTATTATCAACACCTAATAAACTTTAAATATTCATTGATTTCCTGCTGTTTTTTCCTGATATTTTCTTAAAAAGCCTCCCCCACGGTGCTATACAGAAAGCAACAAGGGCAAAGGAAGATAGGAAACTGGACGTGGTGGCGTGAGCCCCCAGCTTTTGGGAGTCTATAAACAGGCAGATCACTGTAAGTCGGATCTACATAGTGATACCCTGTACACACTGTAGACCCTTCCCTAAAAAATAAAAATAAAAGAAGATATAGAAGACAAGTGCCAGCAAGAAACTGAGTAAAAAGGAGCAAATGAGTCACAAGGAGGGAGAGCAGTGTGACTCTGGATAGGACTGAAGCCACGACACACAGTGCCTGTCACATGTGCATCTCCATCTTCTCTAACAGATGTCGGGGCTTCTTTGTATCACTGCAGAAGCTGGGCAGAGAGTGAACAACCTAAAACTCCCTCCACTGTGACCAAGGTAAGGATAAAACTTTGGCTAAGCCCCATTTTGGCTGGACAGTACCTGTGATGAGTAAACCCCTCAAAATTAATCTGCATTTAGCAGAATACCTAAATTGTAACATTCTCATGGAACGCTGTACAGCAGTGAAAGTAAACCATCTACAACTATATGCAATAGAGTACCTAATACACTGTTGAAGGAGAAAATCCAGATACAAAAAAGTACACACACTCTCTCTCTCTCTCTCTCACATGAAAGAAAAACAGGCAAAAAATAATTTCTGCTTGTAGTTTTTCCATGCAGAAAGCAGAACAGTGTACAGAGAGAGAGATGAAGTTGTAAGGTAATTTTTTTTTCTTTTTTGTGGAACCGGGGATTGAACTTAGGCCCTTGCACTTGCCAGGGAATCCCTTATTCCACTGAGCCATTTTCCCCAGCCCAGGTACTATTGTTTCTTAATCTGGGTTAGTTTACATGGGTGTATTCAGTTTGTTAAATTACACTGAGATATATTTTTATAAAATATGTATTTTCTGTAGTTATGTTCTACTAAAGTTTTTTAAAAATTACTTCCTATCCAAATAGTCCTGAACACAACAGGCTCAAAAAACCTTTCTTTAACATACCCTTTGCCTCAGGTGGAGTCTCCACTCACTCTTTTCAAAGCACAACCACATAAACAGCAAAGATCAAAAAAGTAACCCAGATGATTCCAACAATTCTACAACTCTGAATATAATTCATTCTGAATATATTTTTCAAAGAAACTTTGCCATCATTAACCTTTAGTTCAACTCTCAAAAACAACAGTATTAAGAAGACATCCACTAACCTAAATGGCACACTTAAATAGAATTATTTTAAACTATGCTTAAAATGTACAATCCTAGTTCATAAATGTCTATTAAGAAATATTCAGATACATAGGGACCACTTGAGACAAGTATCATAACTGAGGCTGAAATACAGAGTAGTCCACAGCCACCCTGCAAGAACCACAGATAACTGATCCTGACAATCATGTGTAATGATCTACAATCACAATCATAGCCAAGCACAGCTGTCAGATTTTATGCTAAACTGCAATTCAGGCAGTCAAATTACAGAATTGAAAAGCATTTTTAATCTCCCTACTGTTAATTTTAATATATTAAACTTCACATAGTTAATCAATCTTTCCACATTCTTCTGCAAGTTTAATTCTTTTTAAAAAATCAATTGAGATGTTTGATCACATTAGATCATGGAGACTGGCCTACTTAATCAATGTCAGTCACAACTAGGCCAACGGTAGTAATCAGATCCACTGACCCAAAATAAGACGTTGGCAATAGGAACAGATCAGCAAATTTCAGGAATGAAGGAAGCGCAGAAAATCCCTCTCTCAGGGCAAGTTCCACACCTTTCTCAGATGTTTCTCATATCAAATGTATTCTGCTTGTCTGTCCATTACTTAAATTCTTGCTTAAACTGTTGGAATCTTCACTCTATTTTTGTTACCTACAAACATAGTTCAAAGTTATACCCTCTAACGGAAAACTAGTCATGATAATTTTGTGTCATAGCTTATAAATATTCTGAAATTCTCTGAAGAGAGACTATCATTTATGTTTTTTTTTTTATTTTTTTCCTTTATTTTTCCTTTATTTTTATTTTATTAAAATACAAATGTCAATCAGACAGTTTTAAGACACCTTAACCATACAGATTCGATGAATTAATACATTGCAAACTGTTTTCATAACGTTTTGGTATTGTACAAGGTGCATACATGATATTATATTTACAGATACTATTTTAGCAGATATCTCTTATCAGTGAATTAAGAGTATAGTTGCTTACTTATCTTATTTTTTTATACCTGAATTATATCAAAAATTCAATAATTATTTACCTAGTGGATGACCATAGTACTAAAAGCTGACATAATATCCTGTCCAACCACCATTAGTGCAGATCTTGCCTCTCATAGAATTGTGTAGAAGCTCATTTATGTTAGGAACCCGTATCCTCATAACTTTAGGAGAAAATTTCATGATGTTTGCAACTTTCACATATTTCAGCAAAATGTACACACTTACAAACATACGAAATATGGCAAAATGCTAACAACTATTAAAGGTAGGTACTGAACACATGGCAATTTATTATTCTTTCTTCTTTTGTTCTTGTGCTTGGTTTTGTTCTGTATTATTGTTTGCTTGGGTTTGTTTACTTGGTTTATTTTGTTTTTGGAGACAGGGTTTCTCTATGTGGTTTAGGTTGGCCTTGCACTCACTTGTAGCCCACACTGGCCTGGGGCTCCAAGGTGATCTAAGACAGTCCCCAGGTGTTGGAATTTCAGGCATGCATTGGCAGCTTTTTAAAATTCTTCTATGTTTAAAAATCTTTTCTAGTGAAAAGCTTCTCGTAAATCTTTACTCACTTTCAAATGGCTGTATTCTTTCTCCTAATCAAAACTGAGCCACTTAGTATGCCCAAGGGCACATCCAGGTATCGCTCATGCTGCCTTCACCCTGCAGGAAGAAGGAGACCAACACATCATTACCAAGGATTCCGTTGTTGTTAACGATACTTTGGTTGATAAAATGTATTTAATACATAGCAAGACTCTAGACTAAAATATTGAAAAAAGAAGAAAAAATGATCACAATTTTCACACATGAAGTAAAAAGAGAAAAAATATGGAAAACTATCCATCCCACCCACTCTAGGAACTTCTGGAAAAGAGAAATTTTTCAGTAAATGTCTTTTCTTTTTCCTATTGAACACACTTAGGATATACGTGCATATACTGTGAGTGATTACTACAATGAAGCTGATTAGCATATCAATCTCACATTACAGTACCTTCTTGTTTGTAGGGTCACCACCTGAGATACCCTATCTTAGCAAATGTCAAATATAAAACCCGAGCCATCAACTACAGTCATCACACCGTACTTTAGGTCTTCCTCACAGTACACCTCAGACCGCCACATTTGCCTCAGTGAATTTCTTCTGGTATTTAGCAATTTCAGGGCAGCAACAGAGCCCAAATGTCCACGCTCTGAGCTAGACTCTGACACTGGACTTCTGAGACCACATATGGAAGGCATCCATCCACACATTCACACAACTGTTACGAAATTACAACTCCTCACAGGCTTTAAGCACAGGAACTAGATCTGCTGCATTACATGCTCTATAGCAAAGAGGCAGCAAGGCTGGAAAGTCGTATTTGTACTGACACCACCACACCTTCCGCTCTGGTGTTATCAAGTATATTTGATCCTACCCAAGTCCTGCGAAGTAAGCTGAGCCAATATTCCAGGGAAGACAGCTAGTGCCAAAGATGATATATGCCAAGGATATTGAACTAGAAAACAACAGAAACAGTTTCTACTTATGTCTTCTGACCCGCAGGCTCAGGGTCTGTCTCGGTATACAGATGTGCCTACCCTCTCACCCTCCCCACAGACATGATACTCTCCAGAACACCAACCCTAGAACCAAAAAGCCAAACAACACTCATGAGAGGGACAGGGGTGGGCACTCAGAGAATACATTCAGAATCATTCTTTTGTGTTTTTGTTTTTTTGTTTCTTTTTCTTTTTTGATACAAGTTCTCACTACATGGCTTGAACTTGTAGTGATCTTCCTGTCTCAGTCCCTCTAGTGCTGAGATTATAGGTGTGTGCCACCACACCCAGTTTCAGGGCTAGTACAGTGTGCCGGGAACCTGGCATGCAGTACCAGGGATCACACTCAGGTCCTTGAACTTGCCAGACAGTAGTTTATAATGCCAAGCTGTCTCTCTAGCCCCACAATCATCCTTTTTCTTAATGTATTTAGTAAAGGGTCTCACTATGTAGATCGGACTCATAGTGATTCTCCTGTTTTCATCCTCCCAAGCACTGGGATTATAAGAGCATGCCACCATGCCCAGTCTCAATCGCTGTCTCAGCGCACCCTGGGGTCAGGGCAGGCACAACATGCTGGGGATCAAACCCCAGCCAACACATTCTGCCTAAGTAGGCACTTTAGTCTGCTGAGCTATCTCGCCACCCCCCTCAGAATCATTCATTCTTTTTTTTTTTTTTTTTTTTTTTTGTCTTTTTGAGACAGGGTCTCACTATGCAGTTCAGGCTGGCCTTAAGCTCACTTTGTAGCTCAGGCTGGTCTCGAACTCACAACAATCCTCCTGCCTCAGCCTCCCGAGTGCTGGGATTACAGGCATGCGCCACCACGCCCGGCATCATTCTTAACATTACTATTAATACTATCATCTTTTCCAATTACTGTAATTACAACTAGCAATTATACTTCCTTTGTACAGACAATAACCCTTAAGATATTTTGGGCATATTCTGTCTCTCTCTCTCTCTCTCTCTCCTCTTTCTCTTCCTCCTCCTCTCTCTTCCCCCTCCCTTCCTCTCTTTTTCCTGTTGGCAAACTAAAGTAAATGATGACAACAAACAAGCACAAAGCACAATGTACCATCCTTACCTGCCTAGGACAGTTCCAGCTTTGCTCTTAGGTACAGGGCAGAAGAGAAAAGCAGCATAGACTCCATTCTCATTAAACTTAGTGCTAAGATCAAGTGTGGGCTGGAGAGAATTTTAACACCACAGTGGACCCTGTTCTGGAGAATTCTTTTCAAAATTAGGAGTCTCAGACTTTTGCTAGCTACAGGGAGAATAAAGTCTAAGCATCTATTTTCCCAACTCTGTATCACATGTCCTAGTAAAGTATTACCTGTCCTAGTAAAGTATTATCTGTCCTAGTAAAGTATTACCTATCCTAGTAAAGTATTACCAAGGCCTGCCTCAAGACCTTCTGCCCAGTCCCCAGTGGTACATCTAACCTCCCTTCAACCTTACACCAATTGGTAACACATTCAGTATTTGCACTAATCTTCATCTAAATGGGTGTATCATTATTCTAGGTAAATAAGTTTTTCAACTTAGACTGTCTCTAAAATTCCTTATTGCTAAATAATTTTTAAATGCATAACTGTGCTGGCTAGCCTCAAAGATACCCCTCCAGAGTCTGCCTCATGGTCTTCACGGCTACTTGTCAGCCCCTTCTGCCCTGAACTGGGATGACAAAGGTAACCACTACAATACTTCTGTGTGGCCAAGTGAGAATTCAAAGGCTGGTTCAGGAAACTGCAGCTTCCATCTCATTGCATCTCAGGAGGGAAGCTGGCAACAGTGGAATAAGGATATGAGATAAACAACAAGCCTCTTTCATAGCCAGCCAGGAACAAGCCTCCTCATGAGCCTCCTTGGACCGGCTTTCCTGGCCTCAGTCAGTCCTGACTGCAACCTCATAAGACCTCAATCAGAGCCCTGGCGGCTCCCAAGTTCCTGACCCCCACGCAGCCTGCATAACAGTGTTTATCACTGTTTAATTTGAAAGCTTTGAGGTAATCAGTTATACAATAACTAGAATAATAGCATGTATCAGCTCAATAATAAAATGAATCCCAAGAACCTAACATCCAGTTGGTATGTAACTATAGTACCAGGTTTGGCTTGGGGGAGTCCTGTGTGTGTGTGTGCAGCTCCAGGGTGCATTCCCTTGCTCATCACTCTCCACAACCCACCACCAAGTCACCACGAGCCTGAATTTTGAGTTCACCATTTCCTTGGTTCCTCTTTACAGTTTTGCTGTATAGGTATTTGCTATATGTTATGTTTTGCCTAACATGAGCCAAATACAAGTGAAAAGATATCATATGCATTATTTTCAGACTTGTTTCTTCCAGTATGATTTTACTTTGAGATTCATCCTCATTCAAATAGGTATAGTTCAAACTAGACCCTCCCCCAAATACAAGACCAAGTCAAAATATGGGCAAGTGAAATGAATCAAAAGTTCCAAGATAGTACAGATGGCCAACGCTCAATATCACTGGTCATTAGGGAAATGCAAATTAAAACACTAAGCTAGAAAATTGGTCAAATGTGTGTAAGTGGGACTAGGCCTCAGTGCCTAAAGCAGACAAGCTACCTCAGTCCTGAGATAAACATCCTGACTGGTTAACATTGGCTATTAGTCACTAGGCAACCTTGTGTCATGTGCTGCTAACTTTGCAAATGTATAAATAAACGTCCATATTGTTGCTGGCAGGGAGGGGTTGGTCATTGCCAAACAGACAGAAAAGTCACCAGCCAACCAAGTTCTTGTCTTCTTGTCTATCTTTTCCTCATTCATGCCACTGTTTCTCCCCAGGTAGAATGGATTACACTGAGACCCACAGATCCTTACACATCTGATTCCAAAAACAACAACCATCATCAAGAAATGAAATAACACAGCTGTTATCAATCCAGCTATACCTTTCAGGCTAGCTTCCAAAAATTGTTAAAGATATATTACAGCGGTACAGTATATACTGGATTATAGTAGTGTCATTCACAATAGCTACATCTTCAAAGTGGCTATATGTCCATACAGATAAAGAAAATGTAATATATATGCACAACGGAATACTATACACCCACAAATAAATCTGAGTCATCTGTAGGAAAATAGATGCACCTTCAAACCATAATATTAAACAAAATAAATCAGACAGAAAAGGCTAAATATGATCTGGCCATGAAATTTCTTATTTGAGAAACTCAAAATCTAAATAATTTAAAAAGCAAAATAAAATACAGATGCTAGGAAACATGAAGGTAGGCCTTTTGTGGATAGAAAGGGTACCTAGGCTGGGGAGATAGCTCAGCAGTCTAAGCACCTGCCTGGCAAGTGCAAGGTCCTAAGTTCCATCCCAGGTACAGCATGCCATACCAGCTCCAAACCCATGGTGGTACACACCTATAATCCCAGCATTGGAGGCCGGCCAAATAGCTCAGTTGGTCATAGCTCCTGCTTAGGCAGACGCAGAGACCAGGAGTTTAATCCCAGTGCCTGCCACATGGGCCCCACTCCTGGGGTCTGAGATGACAACTGAGACTGGGCATGATGGCGCACACCTGGAATCCCAAAATTTGGGAGGCTGTAAACAGGAGGATCACTACAAGTCTGATCTATGTAGTGATATCCTGTAGACCCTGTCCTAAAATAACAAAAAATAAATAAATAAATAAATCCCAGAGTTGAGAGGCTGATACAGGAGGATCACTACAAGACGCATAGTGAGACTCTATATCAAATAAATAATAAACAAGAGTACCTACAGTATAGGGAGAGAGAAGGGAGAAAAGGAAAGTAAAAGAATACCATATATATATATATATATATATATATATATATATATATATATATGATGTCATTATGAATGACAAATTTATACTGTACTAATAAAAAAAGCTCAGCTATTCTAATACATTTGAATGGAATCTCATTACAATTTTGATTCGCATTTCAAATCATTAATGGCGCTGACCATATTTTCATGTGCCCATCTGACACTCATCTACAGATTGTAATATCTGCTATACTCATTGTCTATATTAAAACTCTGCTTTAAGTAGCTGTTGTGCCTTTGTGGTTGTTGCTCACCTACAAAGGCACTGAAGTAAGTGCTATACATACATACTCATTTTATCCCTCTGAAATCAGTTTCAGTTTACAGTGGAAAAAGACTTCATGTTCAAAAGATACTTTTTTTGGGGGGGAGGGAAGACGGAATCTCACTATACAGTTCTGACTGGCCTTGAACTCACTATGTAGAACATGCTGGCCTTAAACTTGCCCCTCTCTCAGCCAGGATCCCAGGTGCTGGGACTACAGGCATGTACCACCTCACCCAGCTCTACAAGATACTTGAATAACAACCATGTGCTGTGAGCTAGTTTCAATACCTACGTACTCTACCAGTTTTGTGACTTGGGAAAGTCATTTCATCTTTAAGAGTCAGTGTCCTTCTCTGTTAAATAGGATCTGCAGTATAAAATGCCCTCTCTGGAATTGAGTGAGAGTTCCCCCCATCTCCTGCCTTTTTTGTGATACTAAGAATTAAACCCAGGGCATGAAGCAGACTAGGCAAACACTTGGTCACAAAATTATATGCTGAGGCTTTATTTTTAAACTTTGAGACAAGGTCTTATGAAACTGCCCAGATTGGTATTGCCAGCATACCAAGTACCTGGTGTGCATCAATGCACCTACCTGGGTAAGAATAAAGAAGCATGCTGAACAGAACACATGGCCAATGCATAATATCTACTGAGAAAATATTAGTAACAGCTGCTTCAATTCTCCTCAACCATCATATAGTGTACTGAGGCAGCGCCTCTGACCCTCACAGTTACCTGCTCTAGACAGTTGCACCTTGGGAGGTTTTTACTCTGAATCAAATATCATGTCAAATATACGTGACTTGGCGTATCTCTTTTCCATGCCCATCTCTTCTCAGCAATGGCTTCCATTACACTGATCCAGAATGATGGGGCTGGGCCAGTTTTACAAAGCAGACCTCATTAGGTGACATTTTGAAGTTACTATTTCTATGACGTGGAATAAACTTCTTTGAAATTTACAATAGTTCTTTCCTTCCTGTCCAAGTTCACAAAATTTCTCATTACTTAATGTCAACAGAAATATTTGCTGTTGCATTTTTGCTAGAAATACAGATCAAATTATCATAAAATTAATACTGCCATCTAAGAAATTGGATTAATCCAATCTATAGAAGTCACATTTGATTAGAAAATTCTTAATTTTTTTTTGCAAAACTACTAATAAAGGGCCAGGGAGATGGTTCAGTGGAATAAGTACCTCCCTGGCAAGCACAAGGGCCTGAGTTCAATGCCCAGTTCCGCCAAAAAAAAAAAAAAATTAATAAAATCTGTTACAGTAAATAAAATTTTTATTATAATCTTATAGGTGAAACATAGTATAACCTTTTTTTTTTTTTTTAAGCAATGTTTTACTCTCATGCTGTAACCCTAAGTTTGGTCAGCTTCATACAAGTCCCCATTCAAGATGACAGCAACAGGGCAAAGGATGCAGTATGTGAATCCCATTAGAAGGAAAAGAGTCTCTGAAATCACCATAGGCCTGCAGGTCAAATCTGGCTACACACGTGGGCACTGTATGGCTGTGGCTGAGGCTGCACCGTTATTCTAACACACTATATCCTGTGCCTAGCATGTTCCAGCTGTCTGGGTTACTGCTTTAGATAACTGTTTATCTGCAGCAGTGATACTACAAAGAGGAAAAGCTTTCCTTTTTGTTGAGTGAAAGCTTTCCTTGTAATTAGCAAAACAAGCATGGCTCTTATTTGGAGAGAGATTAGAAAGGAAGCTGAAGAGTCAATTGTACACAACCG
Source organism: Ctenomys sociabilis (assembly GCA_004027165.1). Taxonomy (NCBI): domain Eukaryota; kingdom Metazoa; phylum Chordata; class Mammalia; order Rodentia; family Ctenomyidae; genus Ctenomys; species Ctenomys sociabilis. The sequence goes on from PVKA01003877.1 coordinate 24,694, forward strand.
CTTTGGAAAATAATTTGGCACTGCTTACAGAAGCTGAACAAGTGCAATCTCAGCCCAGCTTTCCTCTCATAGGTACACACCCCACAGAAACTCTTGCCTGTGTGTGCCAGGACACAAGCACTACATTATAAATGGCAACATTATTCAAACTATCAAAAAAAAGTGACAAATCCCTACAGGGTTCTCAGCAACAGAACAGAGCTAAACATCATAGGCATGTTGACTCAATGAGAACTCCTATGTGGTAGCTAAAAAAAAAATGAATAAAATGTAATATGATGTCTTCAACTCTTTCAAAAAAATACCTAGAAAAAAAAAAAGCTGGATTAAATGGAATTTCTAGTTTTAGTTTTCTGAGAAAGATCTACACTGATTTCTATACTGGTTGTACTAGTTTCTATTTACACCAACAATATAGAAGAGCTCCTCCAGGGCCTGGTCCATAACCTCGCTTGCATTTGTTTTGTACTTTTCTTTCTTGGAGCAGGAGTGGAGGAGTGTCTTTTTTGAGACAGGGTCTCATTATACAGTTCAGACTGGCCTTAAACTCACTTTGTAGCCCAGGCCGTCCTGCAACTTGAAGAGATTCTTCTGCTGGAATTTTAGGCATACATCAGCACACCAGGCCTTAGCATGTGCATATATATATATATTTTTTTTTTTTTAATTTATTATTTTTTTTTTCAGTTTGTGATGATGATAGTCATTCTTTCTGGCATAAGATGAAATATCAGTACTGTTTTGATTTGCATTTTTCTAATGGCCAAAAATGCTGAACATTCTTCCATGTATTCATTTACATATTTATTTGGACTTCTGAGAAATGTTTATTTCAATTGTCCATCTTTTGAGTGGGCCTTTTGAGGGTAGATCTAATTTTTTTTTTTTTTTCCATTTTTTTCAGTCCCAAGGATTAAACTCAGGACATTATGCTTGCCAGACAGTGCTTATTCTACTGGGCTATCTCCCAGGCTGGCTCCAATTCTTTGTATGTTTTAGATATTATTTCTCTGCGCAAGGCAAAACTTTTTTTCCATTCTGCAGATCATCACTTCACTCTGTTGGTTGGCTGTGCTGCTATGCAGAAACTTTATAATTTGATATAATCCCATTTGTTGATTCTTGGTGTTACTTCTTGTGTAGCTGGGGTTCTGTTCAGAAAGTCATTGCCTATTCCTATGTGAAGAGTTATATTTATCTTCCAGCACAGTTTCTTTTTTAATATCTAGCTTTTTGATACATTTTGATTTTATTTTAGTACAAAGTGAGAGAGATATGGTATAGTTTCACACAATGAAATGAGTTTTCACTCAACTGTAAAAATGCAGTAAGAGCAAATCACCTAGAACTCTCACATTTTATTGGTGGGAACACAATGAGTGAAGGGATAAATACACTGGTATATCCTCACCAAACATTATTAATGAACAAATCACTGATACACACAACATGGATGATTTTCAACTGAATTATGCCAAGTGAAACAAGCTAATCTAAGAAAAAGTTATAGCCTCTATAATTTAATTTTTATGATATCCTGGAAAATGCAAAACTACAAAGACAGATAATAGATTGGTGTTAGCAGAAGTTCAGGAAAAGAAAAGGCTTGACTACAAATAAGCAGCACTAGAAAATCTGAAAAGCAATGAACTGTTCCAGTGCTGCTTGTAGTGGTGCATACGTGAAGGTATGCATGGACATTCATTCATAAAACTTTGCCATGGACTAAAGGCTTATATTCCTCCAAAATGTGTATGCTGAAACCCTAATCCCCCATATCATAGTATTTGGATTTAGGACCTCTCAAAGCCTATTAGGTCACAATGGGATGAGATGAAATACAATTCTTAGTCCTCATAAGAAAAGAAGGGGCCGGTGAGATAGCTCAGCAAACTAAAGTGACTGCTTAGGCAAGTGTAGGGACCATGGTTCAATCCCTGGCACCAAATGCCATGCCAGCCCCACCCCCAGGGTGGGTGAGCTAGCCACAGAGTCCGGGCATAGCGACACACACCTGTATTCCCAGCACTGGGGAGGCTGAAAACAGAAAGATCACCACAAGTCCAATCTGCGTAATGAAATTCTGTACCAAATACACACACACAAAGCATTAAAGGATTTTGTCATTTAATTACTTTATAAAGCAAGTAAATACCTTGAAATTTGTAGTATCCCCAAGATGACCAACCAAAATGGAACTAACAGAAAAGCAGTGATGGAGAATGCCTGTCATCAGTTTCCATCCTCCTAGCTACAGGAGAATGAAAAATCATTTCTGATCACTTACAGGCTGAGTGCCAAGGCTACCCCCACTTCCAGTGCCAATCACAATGCTCTACCTGAGCTTCTGACTGATCATTCATGGTTGCCAAGACATTTCCTCAAGCATCATTAATTTCCTGGCACAGCTCTCAGAACTCAGGGAAATACTGTGCATGCAGTTTATGATAAAGGACATCACAAAGGATATGGGTGAACATCTAGATGGAAGAGATGGATAGGACAAAGGATGAGGAGCAGGCTTAAAGTTTCTTCCATACCTTCTGTGGGAACACCCTTACCCAACTCCCAGCCCTACACACAGCCACATGTTTAGCTGACTAGAAGCTCTTCAAACCCCATGCTTCTGGGTTCTTATGAAAGCTTCAGTAGAAAACCTCTATCATAGACACTACTGATTAAATCTTCAGCCTTCAGTAATCAACCTTGAGTTCCTTCCTCTTTCTTTCTGGAGGCCCATAGGCAGGTAGTGGACTGAAAATTCCAACATTCTAATCTTCCCTTGTGGAACTCCCATTCAAGTCATCTATCCCCCTACTGGAAATTTTCCCCAAGAAACTGAAATTGTCATATCATAGTGATGTATGTGTACCTATGTTTACAGCAACACAATTTGTGATAGCCAAGTCTTGGAAACAACCAAGATGCCCGTCACATGAGGAATGGTTGAAAAAGATGTGGTATTTTTATACAATGGAGTATTATTCAACTATAAAGAATGACAAACTTGAAGCATTTATATTTAAGTGGATGCCACTCAAAGATACACTCATAAGTAAAATAAACCACATGTACAAATATCATATAATATCCCTAGTTTAAGAAATCAAAAGAAGAACTGCAAATAGAAAGATAAAACACAACTAAAAGGAAAGCAAGAACTTGAGGACTGAACAATGAGGAAAGGGCAAAGAGAAACACTGAGAAACATGACAGAGGCAAGACCATTCACTTATACACACCAGACGGGTAAGACAATGATCCTGAGAAACATAAGGAGATTTTTGAAACTAGCAGTTAAGTGGTAGGATTCTCATCCTGACCAACTATATATGTTGATACCTGTGAACCAAGCAACTGCACTGAATTCAACCAAGTGTAATAGAAGGGTCACATTCCAAATGCCTGTCATTCTGGTCTTCTAAATATGTACTTCTTGTCATGACATACCAGCTATTACTATACTGACCCTTTTTAAAGGGTAGTAAATGAAAAATAAGACAAAAAAATATATCACAAGACAGTCATACTACAATGCTACTATGCTGTATATGGATGGATTTCTAAATATCTATGTAAATATATGTAAGTGTTCATTCCTATTTTTTAAAATTTTTTTCTTCTTCATATTCTGTACAGACTTAGACTTTAGTATCTCAATACTTGATGGAAAATACATGTTCCATGTTATGCCTATGATGTCTGATATTTAGACTAATAGTGTGGGTAAACTGAATTGTGTATGTTGCAGGGTAATAATAAGCTTGTCTTCCGGAAGGTTAACAACCTAAGTTTGCAGATCAAAAATTGGAGAAAAAGGCTGCAAGGTCAGACAACATTTTGGTCCTAGCCTTTCAAGGTCAGTGAAGACTCAGGACATAGGAGAATTTGTAATGTAACATGATGTAACTCAGTAGTGCCCCAAATTTTCTGATCAAGAAGACTATGGGGCCACAGAGGAATGAGATTGATGATGCATAGTGTGCCTAAGGAGAGTCACATGGAGAGAAAACTCTCTCTCAGGCTTCTATAGAGAGCAAATTGGTCAAGCTATGGCCATGACTCATCCACAAGGCTGACACTGTCAAAGGATCTACAAAGTGCAGAACAGGGCTACAGAATAAACCTGAGGGTACCTGAATGACCTTATCCAACATAAAAGTCACACTTCTGTTATACAGGTCTTGCTTTAACTCGGTCTTAACCATCCAACAGGAAAGTATAAAAATGGAGGTATATAAAGTCATATTAAAAGTTAAAAAAAAGAAAAAAAAAGTCATATTAATATAATGAGCTGTGAATGGCTTAAGTCAACAACTTCTGTGGATAACTCGCTTTTATTGTGGACTGCTGGTCTGTGTTAGACTTTTTTGTTTAAAAAAATATGTATATATGTGTGTACGTGTATAAAATTAGCCATCCATGTTTTGATAATCCGTAACATATATATTGCTGTATGTTGCCCTGTTTATGTCATTTTTTCTCTTTGTTTTTGCTTCTATTTTTCACTCTTCAAGAAATAATACAAATAAATAAATTAAAAAAAAAAAGAAATCAAAAGAAGAAATACAAATAGAAAGGTATAACACAACTAAAAGAAAAGCAAGAACTTGAGGACTGGACAACGAGGAGAGGGTAAGGTGAAAAGCTGGGAAACAGGACAGGGACAAAGCCATACATTTGTAAGCACAAGATGGGCAAGGCAATGATACCGAGAAACATCAGCAGGATTTTGAAAGTAGCAGTTAACTGGTAGGATACTCAACCTGACTATCTATATATGCTGATATCTGTGAACCAAGCAACTGCACTGAAGATAGCAATGTGTAATAGAAGGGTCATGCTTGGAATGCCTGTCGTTTTGGTCTGCTAAATACATACTTCTTGTCATGACATACCAATTATTACTATACTGTCTCACAAGTAAAAGTTTTTTGTTTTTATGGGTAATAAATGAAAAAAAAAGACACAAGAAAAAAAAAGTCACAGGATGGTCCTGCTACATTGCTGTATATGGTTAGATTCCTAAAATTTCTGTGTAAAAATATATCTATTCCTATTTTTTTTAATTTTTTCCTTCATATTCTGTAAGGACTTAAAATTCAATACATCAATACTTGATGGAAAATACCTGTTCCACATTATGCCTAAGTTGTTGGATATTTAGACAGACAGTGAGGGTAACTGAACTGCATATGTTGTAGAGTAATAATCAGCTTCTCTTCTGGAGGATTAACAATCTAAGTTTGCAGATCAAAAATTGGAGAAAAGAAAGGGCTGCAAGGTCACCAAAAATTTTGGCCCTAGCCTTTCAAGGTCAGTGAAGACTCAGGACATAGGAGAACCTGTACTGTAACATCAAGTAACTCAGTTGTGTCCCTAATTTTCTGATCAAGGAGATTATGGAGCCACAGAGGAATGCGATCGATAATGTATAGTGTGCCTAAGGAGAGTCACAAGGAGAGAAAACTTTCTCTCAGGCTTTCACAGAGAGTAAACTGGTCAAGCAATGGCCATGACTCATCCATATGGCTGACACTGACAAAGAATCTACAAAGTACGGTACAGGGTTACAGGACAAATCCTGAGAGGACTTGACTGACATCACATACAAAAGTTACATTTCTTGTTATATAGGTCTTGCTTTATCTTGGTCTTAACCATCCAGCAGAAAAGTATAAAAACGAGGTATATAAAGTAAAGTCTTATTGATATGCTAAACTGTAAAAGGCTCAAGTCCACAACTTCAGTGGATAATCCACTACTATTACGGACAGCCGAACTGTGTTGGAGTGTTTTGCTGAATTCAAGCACCTATAGTGTTTAAATGCCAATAGAATACCCAACTCTGACAGGACTAAACAAAAAAAAAGGGGATACAAAGGAAGAACCATTTTGTATTTGTATATACAGAATAGTTAGGATAGATATCCAGCTACTTTTGCTTGATTCTATGAGAAGAGAGATTTGTAGTAACTGTTTGGACAGGATATCCTGTCTGCTTCTTATACTATGGATAACCACTAAGAAGATAACAATGTAAAATGTATTAATTATTAAAAATATCCTATTAATCAGCTTTGAAACTGTCTCATTGGTATTTGTCTCTCAATAAAAAGCTTTTTAAAAAATAATAATCTTCCCTTGGTTTTTCCTATGCCCAGCTCTTATCCTGTACCTGGGAACAAATTGGAGACCAACAACCAGTACTCATTAGTAGATAATAGATACTCATGGCTGTAGATTTAGGAGCGTTTTAGGAGCTACATACCTGGAACCAGGAGCAGAAACCAAATGTGGTTCATTGTTGGCTGGTTTTGATTTTGAAGGACTACCATTTACCTGGAGCTATATTCCCAGCCACTTTTCTTTTTTCTCCTTTCTTTTTTTGAGATAGGGCCTCACTAAGTCACTGAATTGCTCAGAGTGCTGAGCTAAGAATATAAACCAACACATTTGGCCTAGTTCCAAATTGGTATTTCTTTATTTTTTGTAGTACCAGGAATTGAACTTGGGACCCTGCACTTGTCAGACAGGCACTTATGCCACTGAGCTATATCTCTAGCCCTTTAAATATGTATTTCTTAACGTATCACAGTATGATCACCTATTTCCAGATGTCAGTTTTCCATCACATATATTACTCTGTGCCATGAAAGATCTAGTATTCCCAACTTATGTTGCAAAGACTCAACTAGCCAGCTTTTTAGTTACTGATTTCCTGATACATCCCTCTGAAACAGAACCCAAGCAGCACTAATCTACTCAGTTCTAATATCTATAAACACTGCTCCTATTGCTGAGCTTCAGTTCAACTGTCCAGTCCACCTGGAAAGCACGTCCTAACCCTGACTCCTTCAAGGTCGTTCTGTTCTGTGTTCTACAAATTGAGGGAGATGCTCTGGTTCGTAGGGCACTCTCTCTGTACTTACTTGTCCTGCCTGTATCAGGTAATAAAAGTTCCTTGAAAGCAGTTTTTATCAAGCAACATTTGTACTTCTGGCTGATAACCTGTCAATGGGGGGGGGGGGGGAGGCTGAGGCAGGCAGATGGCAAGTTCAAAGCCAACCTGGGAAACTCAGCCAGACTCCTCTAGTCCCTAAATTTAAAAAGGGGTAGGAGAGGTAGCTCAGCAATCCCTAGATGCAATCCTTAGTACCAAAGGGGGGAAAAATAGGAAGGCAAAGAGTACTGGAAAAGACACACTAACTTTACTAGGAGCCTGCTACTTACCAGGAACTATTCTGCCTAGAAGAGAGAAATGACCCAACAGCAAGGTCTCTAAACTTAGTCCAGTAAAAAATGTGCTATTTTTTAAAGAAAAATCTATATACTTACACATACATGCTATGTACCTATGTGTGTATAAAGCAAACACATCAAAATATTCAGGGGCCAGGATACAGCTCACTGGTACAAGCTCCTGCCTATCAAGAGCAAGATCTTGAGTTCAATTCCTGATACCAAAATCATGTTGATACAAAACTGGGAGTTGGGTATTCATTGCATTATTCTCCATATTTTTCTGATCACTGGAGATATTCCAATGATACAAAAAATTAGTGAAAAAAAATATATATGTAAAACTTCTAGTCTCTAGAGGGCAAAAAAAAAAAAAAAAAAAAAAAAAAAAAAAAAAAAAAAAAAAAAAAAAAAAAAAAAAAAAAAAAAAAAAAAAAAAAAAAAAAAAAAATGGCTCCTCACATATTTTAATGGATTCTGGATAGAGAAAAGTTTACTATAATAGAGTTTGTTTTTAACATTATGCTCCACAGTTTAAAAAAAAAAAGAGAAAAAATGAAAAAGTTCAGACAATTGAATTCACTTCTGTACTAAGAGATTCTTAGTACAGAATTTCCTCATTTTTACTTTCATATCCTCTGAATGGTAAATGATCAAAAAACAACAGTCATAGCCCTTTCTAATACATTTTTTTTTGTCTCTAATACATTTTTATTTGCAGGAAAGACACCCTGACAATAACTAAATATTTTTAGTCCTACAATATGCTTAGGATTTACAGATGTGATTACAGTTAGGGTTCCTACATTACAGTTGAGGAAATTCACATTCTAACAAGCAATTAATTCAGCATCCAGTAATCTTATTGCACCCAAAATCACCTCTGAAAAGAGCCAGAAGCCTTGCTTTTGTTTTCACTATGACATTTGCTTCTCCCTGTCTGATACTCGCTCTCATTTCACCAACATTTCTGGCCTCCATAAATAAGTGAATTCAGACCAAGGAGACAGCTCAGTGATCTAAGTTCCTGCCTGCAAGTGCAAGGACCTGTGTTCAAACCCCAGTACTGCATGCCATTCTGGCACTGCACCATGATGGCCACTAAAACCAGGCTTGGTGGCACACACCTATAATCCCAGTACTAGAAAGGTTGACACAGGATGATCACTACAAGTCCAATCTGGGTAGCAAAACCCTGTATCAAATGAATGAATGAATGAATGAATAAATATTTTTTAAAACTGAGTTTTTTCAAATTCTCTGTCTTTGTCTCCATTGGTCTGTCTCTGTGTCTCTGTGTCTCTTTATCTCTCTCTGTGTGTCTCTCTCTCTCTGTGTCTCTCACCCCCCCCCCCTTTGGCAGTTCTAAGCCTCTAACTCAGGGCTTTGAGCATGTGAGGCAAACACTACCACAAAACTATAGCTTCATCTCCAATGAATGAATCTTACACAGAAAAAAAAAAATCTCAGTAAATTAAAAAGAATAAAATTCTAAGGAATTACAGTCTTGCAATGCATACCATCAGAAATACCAAATACTACCTCAAAACAAAATTTGAGAGGAAATGTCCTAAGTACATAAAAAAAAGAAAACCAAACAGTATAATACACTGTAGTCATGAAAGAAACATCACTCCCCACCCACCATCCTTGGCAATGCTGGGGATGAAATCCAGAACCTCATGAATGGAACAATGCTCTATTGTTGGGCTACACTCTAGCCCATTATTACTGTTGTTATTGTTGCTGTTGTCATTATTATTATTATTACTGCTAGTGATCCAATGCAGGGCTTCCACACTGAGCTCTACCTGCAGCCCATTTTTATGTGGAGGACAGGGTTTCACTAAAGCATTAAGTTTCCCAGGCTGTGCTCCAACTGTAGATCTTCTTGCCTCCGCCATGCAAAATTGTGCTACATAAATACTTTTTAATTGAATAGCCACAACATCTGAATGAACTTAACAATATAAGTAGCATGTCTTAGTTACTCTTCTCTCGGTGCTAGGACAAATACCCAACACCCAAAATGAAGGAAGGAAAGGTTTATTTAACTCACAGTTACTGGAGGTTTCAATCCATATTCAGCTGGCTCCAAAGCAGAGGGGTACATGGCAGAGAGCAGCAGTTCATGGTGGCCGAACAGCAACAATAATAAAGAACAATCGCTGCAGAAAGTCTGTCTCTCAGTCTGCTATATTCCATTCAGGTTCTCCGCCCCAGTGTGGGATGTAGTACTCACACCCATAATCCCAGCAGTACTAAGACTGCATAATCCCAGCCTTGGATCACACAGAATCCCAGTGGATCATGAGTTAATCACAAACTCTAAAAGTCCCCACCCCATGACTACGTGAGGCTTTGGGGGGACGACTAGACACCATAACATAGCAACAAGATGTAAAATAAAACAAAATAAATTCTCAAAGTTATTTTCTAATGCATTTAATCTCTGAACACTTATTACTGTCAAGGTGTACAATATTTATCTTCTTTATGTAGATCGAGGGGGAGGGCAACTAAAAAGCAAAGAAGTGCAGGTGGAGGTTGGGGTTTAATTATTTACTAAATTTTCAAAATACCATAAAGCTTAAAATAAGTGTTATCACTTGTTGCAGTAGTGATTACACTAACTATTCTGGAAATGAAATACAGATCAGAAAAATGAGAAAAAATCAGAATTAACCTACACATCAGTATTTCTGACCTCTAAAGTCTGTTCCTAAAACAGAGGCCTTGGGGATGTAGAGGAAGGCTCTGTACTTTTGACCCTTCCTCCTCGGCTGTAAGAAAATGTTTCCATCAAAACCATATCATCAGAGCCTCTACAGTGTGGAGAACACTGATAGATACAGTTCAGGCAGAAGTAGCAGGGAAGAGACTTAAAAAGGAACTATAGGAAAAGAAAACCTGAAATGTAGAGGACTTGAACACCACAAAAGGAGAGGAAGAAAGCAAGCAAGCAAGTTCCAAGGACAGTCAAGGAAACATATTGCTACCCTGACAGCCCAAGCAGACCTAGAACTATGGCTTTCCAAGACCTGCAACAGATCTCACACATCACAATCCCAGATGACTACATATGCATAACATGAAACAAATGTCAACCCTGGACAAGTGATTGTTCTCAGATAGCTGATGTGGGACCAGGTTTGCTAGTTCACTACATTTGAATCTATAATAGTACAAAAGGACTCAGTTATCTTTTCTCCTCTACGACACAAATGTATACAAATACCCATTGGTAAGAGGCCAAGACAGACCGTTCCCCCAAAATAATGAAAGCTCATACAGCAAGTACACAGACTTCTAAAATACAATCCAGTGTTGTCAGTAAACTCACAGAACAGTCTGCCCATTCAGATAAAGGAATGTGCCTTGAGAAAATGTGGGCAACATAAATAAAATATGATTGGCATTAAAACCAAAAGTAATCATATTTACTCTTATCAGGCCTAAACAGGATCATAACCTCCATTTCCTACAATAAAGTACCTACAGACATGCCACTATAGAATGACCGAACACCAAAAAACCAACCACATGGCCAAATGATGTGAGAATTTCTGCTCTGTATTCTACTCTGGGCCTCCCTTCCTGCACAGGTTGAGGGGGTACAAATTACAGTCAAGAGTGCCCGTTGTACACACCAGCCTGTGGCTCAGAACCTCAGTGCTAATCCCAAACTGATTATCATCCCTGCACGGCCAGACTAGAGCAGCCACAGCAGGACAGGCTCACCAAAAGGAACACTGCTGAATCTGTATCTGTGCACCGGAAAGGTCTGCTAAGAATGAACTGAGGAATCAAACACCACTGCCAGATTTTGCCTCTTGAGGTACTGATAAGAGCCATCAGAGCAAAACACCAGGTTCTTTTCTAAAACCCCTGATCTGCCTCAATCAAGGCTCTGCTAAGTCTGCTGCTAAGACAGCCCTGTGCTGAGACTGTACTCCTGACCTCAGCAACACTAATGACTTCAATGAAGTAAATAATGTTGAAGGTGTTTCCATATTTTGATATCCATAAGGAAGGCATCTCAAACAAACTGGGTAAAACTAATCAATCACAAGAAAGAAAGCACGTATTTTTAAGAGCACCTTAGAGAAAGAAAAAGAAAGCTAGCTAGCTACAGAAAGACATTTGGCCCAAAGAGCAGTTTACAGAAGCATCATTCACAAAAGCCAAAAGGCACAAACAAGAGTCCACAAATGGATGAACACACAAACAAAATCCGGTATATGCACACAAATGTGGTATATAGGATGTCTTAGTTACTCTTCTCTCAGTGATGGGACAAATACCCAACACCCAAAATGAAGGAAGGAAAGGTTTATTTAGCTCACAGTTACTGGAGGTTTCAATTCATATTTAGCTGGCTCCAAGGCAGAGGGGCACATGGCTAAGAGCAGCAGTTCATGGCAGCTGAACAGCAACAATGACAATAAAGCACAATTGCTACAGAAAGTCTATCTCTCAGTCTGCTATATTCCATTCAGGCTCTCCGCCCCAGTGTGGGATGTAGTACTCACACCCATAATCCCAGCAGTACTAAGACTGCATAATCCTAGCCTTGGATCACACATAATCCTTGTGGATGAGGTAATCACAAGATCTAGAAGTCCCCACCCCATGGCTACATGAGGCTTTGGGGGGACAATTAGACACCATAACATATGAGTATCAGTCAGTCTTAAAAAGAAGACAATCTGACATATGCTGCAATGTTTTAACCTTGAAAACATTATGCTAAGTTAGATACACAAGGACAAATGCTATGTAATTCACTTATGTGAGTACACAGAGTAGAAAACAGAATAGTAGTTGCCAGGGGCTCTGGATAAGAAAGAAGGGAAAGCCTTGTTTCCTAGTACCAAGTTTCTGCTTGAGATGACATGAAAGTCTTGAAGATGAATACTTCTGATGGTTGTACAACAACATAAACATACTGAATGCCACTGAATTCTAACTGTACACTTAAATTTGTTCAAATGGTAAGTTCTCTATATATTTTTTTCTATAATTTTTCCAGAAAACAAAAAAAAAAAAAAATAGAAGTGACACAGAATTACACTAAACAAGATGACAGGAATTCAACAATGGTTATTACATTGCATACCGTTGTCTTCAAATTAGTTGATCCTATTACCACCTAATTAGCCTGTAAGATTAAAAAATGAGAGAAAAAAAATGTAAACATTAACTGCTTCTTTCAATAGACCAGCAAAAAATCAGCAGTACAATTATCCTACCTATGCTGTGTGTGTGTGTATATAATTTCATTTTCCCTTCCTTTTCTCCTTTCCCTCATCCCAGTTGTTCCTTCCCTTTGAAGTTTCTTTCATAGTATCCACTACACCTTTCAAATCCTATTTACTATAATTTTTGAAAATAAAAAATATTTATACTTTTAAAAGTAAACTGTAGATGAGAAATATTCTGTGTGCAGTATATTTAAGAATCCACAAGGTCATCTTCAGTTCCCATACCTGGCTAAAATCTGGTTGTCAGGTTCAGTCCACAAGACTATAAAGAACACAGTATTTTCTTCAACTGTCACTCTGGCACCCTTAAACTAACTAGCACATAATCAATGCCTGCATCTCCATGTAGGACACTACCACATCAGCATGACACCAGTGACATGAACATGACATCTGAATAGGTGCTGTTAATATCTAAAGACTCATTTACAAGCATTGGTGGACATTCCAGATACACCTATAATAAAACCTCCAGCCAATAACAAACATGATCACACTCTAAGGGGCTTTTATTATGTATTTAAAATATGCAGAGATGATGATTATGTATTTTTGAAGGCTGCTTAAATAAAAGAAAGTCCTAATGCTGTGCTTTGCAGATAACAGCAGAGACACAGTGTATGTCCTCACAGTAACACAGAGCTTGCCTACTCACACCCAGAGGCTGTTCTCAGGGAGGGATAGCAGTAGACTGTACAAACTGGCAGCCTGTGAGGGTAAATGTTTTTCCTACATTACCTCTCTTAAGAGGCACTGTCATTCTTCTCCAGGTAGATGCTGAGATCTGTTGGCAAGCAGTGAGAGCCAAGATGCAGACAGTCTCAGGAAGCAGTCCTGTTTTCTTTAAAGCCATTACAGCACTCCACTGTCACAGTTCTAAAGCCAACACTGAACAGTGTATCTTCCTCTCAACTGGTTGTGTGAAGCAGCAGCAAGTGCCTAAAATATCAGGTAAAAATGTATGCAGGGGCCAGGCGTGGTGGCGCAGGCCGGTAATCCCAGCACTCGGGAGGCTGAGGCAGGAGGATTGTTGTGAGTTCGAGACCAGCCTGAGCTACAAAGTGAGCTTAAGGCCAGCCTGAACTGCATAGTGAGACCCTGTCTCAAAAAGGCAAAAAAAAAAAAAAAAAAAATGTATGCAGGGCAGTCTCACATCTGTTTCTCAGGTTATCCAGATAACTTCTCCTTCAAGCAGTGCATAAAAGTGAGGCGAGAAATTACTAAAATGAAACTGCATCATCATCATCAGGGAAATGTTCAGGTCTGGGAGGTAGACAGAAGTCCATCATTTGAGAACACGTTATTAAACTGGAGACAAACTACCATGCAGTATATCATACTGACAGAGTTAGTCCAAATAATAATCCAAAACAATCAAAAATAAATAAAAGCCTTGACCTTGCCTGAACTAGCTGGGCTCAAAGACAACACGTTCCCAGTAACATAAACATGCCCTACACTGATCATATCTGCCGTGAAACTATTCCCATACCACAATGCCAAACTCTACAGTTTTAATAGCAAAACTATCAAAATGTTTATAAATTTCAGGCTTCCACCCCAGAAGTCCATTCTAGAATATGATTTAGCCTTGGCAATACAATTCCTTTTATTTTATTCCTGTATAATAAAAGAATACAGAGAAGATTCTGCTTTTAGTTTCTGGCTGAAATGTTCATTTGGTGCACATCCAAGTTTTTAGAAAAAAGATCAGAGGGTACTTGTTACACCAAAAGTATAATTGTGCTTATCTACGGGTGACACGATTCTAAGTTGAACTCTTTTTACCTATACATTCTTTAAAGAGAAGAGGAAAAAGAAGAGTAGGAGAAAGTGTGGAATCCAGATACAATGGAAAGAAAAAAAGAAAGTGAACACTTAGGTCAAATGTGGAGAAGCCCTGAGCCCTGAGCAGTTCACCCAGGCTACGCACTGCAAGGCCTGGGACACCACACACGTAAAGCTATGGCCGGCTCCTGTACCACAGTAGTGCCCCAGCCTCCATAGCCTTCTACTCACACAGCCTTCTTGCACAGGGGAGAAAGGGAATCTCCAAGGTAGATGTCTAGTGAGAGTACTGATCTCCTAGTGGAGTATGACATTTTAATCACTTCCAGCTTTCAAGAAAACCAACAACTTCAGGATAGGCATACAGCTATTAACAGGTAGTACCTGAAGTAGGACACAGTAACACACCTGATATAAGGCACAGGCAGTAGAACTCTCAAGTAGTCACTCTTCTTGTAGTCCTCCTGTGAGTATCCATAAAAAAATGCTTTATGACCATCAATATGGTCTAGCTCCTGACTGGAAAGGTCACTGAGGGCAGGATGCCAGCTTCTTCTTAATAGTTTTTAACAAAAATAATACATACTTATTTACACATAAGAATGTTTTCAGAACACCTTATTATTCTTTTCTGTTAAGAAGGTTGCCTAGTATTCCATTACGCACAGATACTACTTACTCAGACAACTCCTCTCTAAATATCTTATGGGATATTTGAGCTTCAATCTTTTCTCTATGATCAACAGGTACAAAAGGTGGTCTCCATTAGTTCTTAAATTAAACTCCTAACAGTAGAATGGCTGGGTGAAGTGTATGTAAGTGTCTGTACCATCACTCTTGGAAGCTGCGCTCCAGAGCCTTGCCCTGAAGGCAGTAATCATGAACAGCAAGATGCCGCAAATTTCTCAAGAAAAGGAATCTCCTAGAGCTGCCCTGAGCAGCCGAAGTCCTGAGCAGTGCTCTCCTTTGTAAGCCCTTCTCAGACTTGTTTCCCATGCCCAGTGGTCCTCTACTTCTCCTCCTAAAGGCTGAACCCTCTCTTCAAGCAATATCACACCATAGCATCTCATTTGCCTCCCCTCACACTTTTCTTCCTGTGAGTTAGCAAGTCTTCATTCAGCGAGGCCAGCTATATCATTTTGCTTCTCTTATTTCCTCAGAGGACAACCTGACCCTGTTCCATTTATAAAACACAGAAGTGTCATGCCACACATCCATGCTATGACGTTCTCGGCAAACGCTTGTCTCTCTCCTTTAGGACAGTACTTCCCAACAGCCCCTCTGAAAAATGCAGAAAGGTCATAGGCAAAAGCTCTCAATGGCAATTTTACCTTGTCACCTACAGTCATAAAATGAAACTTCAGACACATTTCTGGTGAATTCAATTATAGCTTTAAATGCTCTCTAAAATTAGGTATACTTAAATATGCTCACCAAAAGTGACATTTTATTTGGGTGGCTTCCTGAAACCCATCCACGGACATCAACAAGAACCTCAGAGTACTGATAGGCCCTTCGAACACATGGCCAAAAAGAGAAATGAAAAACTCCTCAGTGTTGTGAGGCTTTCAGCTCTGTACCTAAAAAATCAAAGAAGAAAACCAGCTAGGTTGAAGGCCTTGTGGAAACCTGGTCCACTGTCCCGCTGCTGCTAATTCTGTAGGGCCTTTCAAAGTAACTCAGGTATCCCTGTGCCTATGTGACAGCAGCGGTAAAACAAATGTCAAGTTACAGACCTGGAATGCTCAGTAGTGCTTCCAGGCGTACCAGAGGCTCTGCCTCCTGCTCAAATGATGTGCCTCATATTTGTTTATTGTCATCTGTTGACCACCTTTCCAAGATGATGCCATAGAGCTTACACTTTCCTTTGTCTACACCATCACCTTAGTAGTATCCAAAGCCAAAGCTATGGACCTGAAGCTTAAGCTGAAGATTGAAGCTACCCACAAAGATTCCACCAAGAAGCCATGACACACATGGGGATGTCCCCTGTGCATTTCGGATAGAGGTAAGGAGAGTAAGCTGACAGCTCAGGAAGAGGGACAGGCTCTGTTACAGCATCAAGTGAGAATACAAGGAATGAGTGACACAATCTTAGTCCCATAGCCAGGTACACAAAACAGTACCTATGCAGCAGCTTTAAAATCCCATCTAAGGTCCATCTGGTCCAGTGACTGGCCAACATGCCACCTTATGAGAGGAAAAGGAACCAGCATGCCGCCCTCCTTCTTGGTGGCAATCTCCAGGTTACCCTCTGCTGCCATTTCCACAGACCACTTCAACAACTATATAATGTCCCTCTCTACCCCCAGGCATCATGCAACAGCACTTGCAACATACTCATTACAGTTCTCATTTCACACAAGAAAAAGCCAGCATTTCAAAAGGGCTTAACCTTTAGCACCCAGCTCTTTCAGTAGGTCCCCAGCTGACTTTCAGAATCAGAGGCTTGGGTCCTTGATTCCTGGTTCTCACTTCCCAGAAGACCCTTATTATCCCAGCACCTTCCAAATGCAAAGGTCATCGCAACCTCACAGGAATGCCCAGAGCCCAGAGTACATCTCGTTCTCACTACCCCTCTGCCCTCCATCCATGTCAGTTGATCAGGGCCAACTGGCCTGGCTGACAACCATGGAGAGGCTCTTTCTTTTGTAAGACCTTCTGTCCAGTGACCTCTTCTCCAGCCTACAAGGCCTCGTCGACAGGCCTCTGCACCTGCTCCCTAGCTAGGGGCCCTATTTTGGACTTCAAGGCAGCCATAACAGCACGACTAAAACACTCATGAAAAAGGACTTTCAAAACTGCTAAGGAAGTGCAAGCATGCCAGGCGTAGTCTGCTCTTGTAATCCCTGCACTTGGGAGGCTGAGGCAAGTTCAAGGCCATAGTGAGACCTCCATCTCCAAAAAAAAAAGTGCAAGAACTGTGAGATGTGTTCAGAGTGGGGGTAGGGGAAGAGGGAGGTGGTTTTTCCTTTTCTAATTTATGTATTTAGTATAGGGTCTCATAACATAGCTCAGACTCATAATGATCCTCCTTTTCAGCCTCCCAGCACTGGGATTACAGGCGTGGGCCACCACACCCAGTTTTGATGGCCTGCTCAGTGGGCCCAGAGCAGGGCCTGCACAAGGTGCTGGGGATTAAACCTGGGTGCTTAGCCTTGCCAGGCAGGCACTTAGACTGCTGAACTTTCTCTATGGCCCTGAGGGAGGTATTTTGAAGGGGATTAATGACAAGTGTCTTCTGTAATAAAATTTTAATTTAAACAAGCACCTAATGTACTAGACCACACTCCAGTACATTACTTTATGCCCTTATCTGAAACTTGGACTAACAGGAATTTGGTTTTTGTATTCTGCATCACAACTCTTTATGTAACTGTGGTGGCTCCTCATCAACAGTACTGTGCTGGGCTAACAACTGATAGGCAACTTGTAACACCCACCTGAATTCAATCAGCATGGTGCTGGGTATAGAGGGCCCACCTGAGGACTGCTGCTGGCAGCATAAGAGGCAGAACTGGAGATGAAGTTCAGGTGCTATTAAGGAGTTGTTGGTTCTCCTGGAGGAACTTGTCATGCTGGCTTTCCAGCTATGAGTTTGACTGTTCTCAATATCAGTGGAGCTCGGGACCTTATTGCTGGGGGCAGCTATGGTTCACTTTGGGGGAGCTCTGGTTCTCACTTTGAGCATCACTTCCTGGCCCCAAAGGGGAACATGGTGCACAGCTCAATCTTGTGGAGGAATCTGTCAAGCTTGCTTTCAGGATAGGAACTCAGCTGTTCTCATCATCAGAGGAGCTCAGAATCCTCCTGATGCTGAGGATAGTTAAGGGGAGCTCTGGTCCCTACCTTGAGTGTTGCTTTCTGGCTCCAGTTACAGATCCCTCAGCCCGCTGGCACAGATCCTTTATCCCACTGGCACAGACTCTCTAGCTTCCACCACTGACCTTTGGGCCTTCCCAGCATGGATCCGCGAATCAGGTCTGCATGAACACTGTTGTGGGCTCTAGGCCTACAGTTGGACTCATGAGGGGCACTGTTATGAGCTCTAGGTCTTCAGCTGGACTCATGCAGGAAATTGTCCTGGGATCCAGACCCTCAGCTAGATTCTTTCATCTTTAGTGTATATACTTTCTTTGTATATGACTCTTTGAATAACTATTATAAAATAATTCTATAAATTATGTGTTGTGTAACACATAATTGCAATTGTAGTGAGGGTTTGCATCCTTGCAAACCCTGACTACAAGCACCTATTCAGTTTTGCTAACTAGCAAGAGCCCCAAACACTAACTCTTTTGAGGGCATTTCTTCTACTTTCCAAGGCAAATTACCTGTGTTTCACTCTATTGTCTCCAAAAGAGATACTATCACATATCTCATAAGGATTAAAAATTTACAAAGTGTCTGGCATGGACGTGAACTCTATGATACCATAGTTCTACCAAAAGGTCTAATAAGAACTAGGAATGTAGCAAAATAAAACTTGCTTTCTGTACACTCACCACCCAGCTTTTGCTACCCACTTCATTCCTTCTGGATGGGCAGCACTCCAGAGCGCTGAGTGAGGACATCAGAATGACAGGAACGGCACCTGGCTCCACTGCCAGCAAGTACGTACTTGTTCAGTCTGCAGCCTGAGTGTCTACTGCATGCCCAGGACTGCAGACAGTGGATGCTATAAGACTGTATAGTCCCCACTGGGTCTCATACACTTCCAGAGAGGTACATAAGGAAAGAGTTAAATATTTACAAAAGTACTAGTAATAGCTAACAGCTATAGTATGCTTACCTTGCACTATAATTGGAAACATAAAACTTCCTTACAGCCTATATGTCAAAGGCTTGTCTATCAGCTTGTGCTGCAATCACAAAGTAGCAGCATCTTTAGGAGGTAGGGGCTACTGGAAGGAAGGTGGCTGCTGGAAGTGTGCTCTTGAAGGAGAGAGTGGGAGTCTGGCCCCTTTCCATCTCTTTTGCATCCCAGCTACCATGAGACAAGCAGTTTCTCCCATGATGTACTACCTCACCACAGAGCAAGAACCATGGAGTTAAAAGATACACCTAGCCAGGCCTGGTGCCACACACTTGCAGCTCTGCAGAGGCTGAGGTAGGAAGACTAGAACCACAACAGTTACACTTACCTAATAAGTTCCAGCCTGAACTATAGGGCAAGACCCTGTGTCAAAAACAAATGAAAAAGTATCTCAGGTCACAGTGACAAAAACTGATACAACTTGTGCCAAGCACTCAGAGCCTTACAAATGTTAATTTACATAGTTTTCATAACACTGTAAGGCAACTACTATTACAACAACACTGAAGAGATGAGGAAACTGAGGCATGGAGTCCATATAACCTACGGCTGCACAACTCCTACATGGAAAGGCCAAGATCTAAACCCAAACACTGTAGCTCCAAAGGCAGTGCTACTAATCACTGTCCTAGAAGTCATAGAACAGCAGTGATTTTAAGACACTTATGTCCATGCACAAAATCACTGTCATGAGGTTCAACATTGGGCCCTTGGGCTTCTGATAAAATGTTCTTTATACTTGGTTTCTCCTCCCTTTTCTCTCCTGTCTAATGTAATTCCACCCAAGTCAAATGAATACTGATACAGCAGGCTTCTTCTCTTCTTGTAACTCCCCTAGCACCACACCATTTAACTAAATTATACACCATCTGTCACAGTGTTCTCTAATTGTTCCTTGTATATTAGTTGTATATTCCTTCCTACTAGGCTGTAAAATTCTTTAGAAATATTCTGAAAAATCTAATGAAACTAGGCAGAAGCATGATTTGCATATGTGGATCTGGAGAGTGTTATACTATTAACTGGCTCACTCATTTTGCCTTTCTGATAGTTGTTATCAATCCTTAGAAGCAGATAAAAATATAAAGTTTATGCTATTTAAAGCTAGTGTCCCGGGAGGCATGACATCAACTTTCACTGAGCAGCACTGTTTCAAAGTCTATTTTCCATATATCTTCAACATCGACCCTTCTAAACTCCCAAGTTACCCATTTTGAGGAAGAAGGAATGGAAGCCAAAGAGGAAATAACCTGACCAATGCCACTTATGGTTGATGTGTGAAGAAAGGAGATTTTAAACGCGCTGTCCCAAAGCCCCAATTCTGCCCATCTTAAATTCTTCCTAAAATAACATGTTACCTTTATTTTAAAATGTATCATAAACAGGAGGTACAACTCAGTGGTATAGCATGTACTTAGCATGCCCAAAAGCTTGTGGCCTTGAGTTCAATCCTCATAGCCAAAAGAAGTTACTGCACAGAAAATACTGTAAACTATATACAAAAGTTGTTTTAAAAGATGGGATGAGAGGGGGTAGGGTGATGGCTCAATGGAATAAGCATTTCCCCAGCAAGTACAAGGGCCTAAATTCAATCCCCAGTTCCAAAAAAAAAAAAAAAAAAATTAACCCTAAACATTTGAGGGGCCGGGGAGGTGGCTCAATGGAATAGGCACTTTCCTGGCAAATGCAAGGGCCTGAGTTGAATCACCAGTTCCATTAAAAAAAAAAAAAAAAAAAAAAAAAAAAAAAAAAAAAAAAAGAGATGGGGCCAGGGAGATGGCTCAGTAGAATAAGCGCTTGCCTGGCAAGCGCAAGACTCTGAGTTCAATCCCTGTACTGAAAAAAAAAAAAAAAAAATGGGATGATGACTATACTCATGAATAAAATTACAATCAAGATGAAAAAGATGCTGATTTTGCCCATTTGAGACTATATATCTGGATGCGATGCCTATTACATTTCCTAGATTGTGCTGAGAACCTAACAGGCATTCCAAAATATACCTAGAAGAATAAAGAGCCATGCATACCCAAGCGGTGGTCCGACAAAGAGCTAAAGTGGGGCTCTTCCAGCCCATATGAACAGGCCACAATAGTATAATAAAATAAGAATCTGGCACTGAATCAGAGGATTGGAACAAAATAAAGGACAAAAGCAAACAAACAAACAAAAACAGACTTTCATGAGGAATCTCAAATTCAATAGACTGAGCTTAATGGGATCAGTTTCAGTTTTGGGCAATAACAATATCTTGGGGATACACAATGCTGATGATTGCACAACAGTAGGAAAACACATGATACTACTGAATTATACACTTGAAGTGGCTGAATTATGTATTTTGTTGCATACATTTTTGCACAAATAAAAATATTTTTTAAAATCACGTTGAGTGAAAGGAACCAAATACATATAATGTACAGTCTACTTATATAAATTTCTAGCAACTATGGTGCTTGATTCAACCTGAGGATAAAAGGAGGAGGTGGATGACAAAAAGGGTCAGGAGCAACTCTGCAGCGGTGCAAATGCTCTATATGCTGACTGCGGTGGTTTCACAGCTATGCACATGTGTCAAAAACAAGTAAACCACATGTTTCATTGTAGTTGGTTTATGTAAGTATAGCTCCAATTAAAGTTGAAAAAGCAGACTCATGCATATATGGTAACCTTATGAATGACAAAAGTTTCAGAAAAAATATCAAGGAAGAATACACTGTTTTAATAGATGGGGAGAAAAAAGAATTCCTTTCTTATGCCCAATATAAAGATGAATATGAAAGACAGTAAGGCCCTCAAAGTGAACAATAAAGCTAGAAAGATGAAAGAATACTGAATATCTTGGTATCTTGGTATGAAGACTGCCAATGTGGGCTGGGGAGATGGCTCACTGCAGTAAATGCTTCCCTGGTAAGCGTAAGGGTCTGAGTTTAATCCCCGGTTCTGCCAAAAAAAGAAAGAAAAGACTGCTAATGTGCAACACAAGACAAAATTTTAATGGACTTGGACTTTAAAAACCTAAAAATTTTTTAAAGCTACCACTGACTAAGTTAATAAACAGGTGACAGGATGAGGCTAATATCTAGTATATGCAAAAAACATCTGCAAATCAACACACACACACACACAAAAAAAAAAAAAACACTATGATTGGGGCCAGGGAGATTGCTCAGTAGAATAAGTGCTTCCCTGGCAAGCACAAGGGTCTGAGTTCAATTCCCAGTTCCACAAAAAAAAAAAAAATATGATTGTCAAAGAAATCATAATGGCTAATGAATATATTGAAATATAGTAAACACATATCCAATTCAGTAAAAAATACAGAGAAATTTACAATAAAACAACCAGTACCCATTATACAGCCACAAAATATTAATAAGATTAGAAAGATGACTAACATCAGACAGCAAGAACATGGAGGATCTGTACCCTCATGCACACATGAGCACACATAACCCCGCTCTGTGTCTATGGAGGGTACTTCAGCAGCATCTCTAAAATGTGTACACTGCAGTATTTATTACCCAGCCATCCTACTCATAAGTACAGTATATACCCTTCAAGTGGGATAAGCAGTTCTCAAACTTTCCCTTGCATCAAAATTTTCAAGATGGCCAGGTTAAATGCAGACTAACAGGATTTACCCCTAAAACTTCTGACTTAGCTCTAGAACTGCATCTCTAACAAGTTCCCCAGGTGGTATCAATGCAGCTGTGTATGAACCACACTTAGAGAACTATCATCGGAGCAATACTCTCAAACACGTCATTAAGAAAACAGACGTTGGATACTCATTACAGCAGCTGTGTAGATCAGCAGCCATTACTTGGAAAATGGGCAAGAAAATAGTAGAAAAAATATCAAGGAAGTAGACATATATTTGACCAGCCCTAAAAAGCAGCAGCCATGGCCAAGCAACTGGATAAACCCTTAACAATATGGATCTCACAAATGAAAAAAAAGGTCTTTCAATTTTCATGAATGTCTGAAATGTCCAACGAAATCAGTTCCACTTATGTAAATCAAAAACATAAAATTAATCAAGAACTTTAAAAGAACACATACATAAGGACATTTGTATCAATCAATCAACAGAAATCTTATCTGACAGAAGAGAAAACAGATCTGATGTGAAGAACAAGGCATGCTAAATCAATTCTCTGAACCAGAAGTCTAATACCAAGTTCTCTAAATGCTCTCTCACCTGCCCTCACAAGCAATAGCTGTGTCAGCTCAAGCCTCTAGCAACTTTACATCATTCAAGGACAGATCAACTGACACTGAAAATGTATTTCAGAGGGGAACCTCTGAAATACAAACCATGGGTGATTTCAATCCCCTGGAATCCAACCTATAACTGTGACCTAATTTCCCTCTTTGACATTAATTGCCAAGAAGTTGAGAACCTCGACTTTTGGCAAAGGGTGTGTCTTCTGAGGTCTGCCCCGCACCCACACCTCATATATGACTTTATGTTTGTGGATGTCTGTGTGTATCTCTGAGTAATTGTTTATATATATTTGCCATGTGGTATGTCTGCATGTGAAGATACCAACTTGGGACAGGGCTAGCATTCTATCCAAGACTGGTCCATCAGCCACTGAATTCCCTTTTACTGAAACCAGAAGTCACCCGGCCAGTTATAAAACCAAGACCTCTCCTAGCGCCCTAGCCCCTACTGCCTTCTCTTCTCTTTTTTGTCGATTCTCAGCTCCTGCTCCCACATCAAACTGCACTGATCCAAAATATGGTCTTACTGTGATTAGGTAGCTTCGTTAAGGTAACAAACTTTATAGCAGGCCTCTTGAACATAGGAAGAGAGAAGAAAAAAGAATTTCTATTCCTGCCCAAAAGCCTTCAACAGAAAAACAAAATCTTTAAGATCAGACATATGATGAAAGTTCCTCCAGAGAGACTGGTTCAACTACAGCTAACATCTAAAACAAGCAAAGATAGAGCCAATCATAATATGCCTTGCCCATGTAAGAGGCTCACCGGCCACTGCACTTTCCAATGGTTAATGACCAAGTAGTCATATAAAGAGATAAGAAAGTGTATTGGACAATCAAGAAATTAAAATTTCCACTGACTGAATTAATGAAAGAAAATGCACAGATCTTTCTGGCTGAAGCTTTAATTTAAATATACAAGCCCATACCAGGAAAGTATGTCTTTGTGAGAAAAAGAACTAAACAACTGGAGGAAGCAACAATACCAAAGTACATGGCAGGAGAGTGAATTTCCTACCAGAAATTGGGGTGCAATTATAATTATCCCTTTTTGCAAAATGTAAATTTTTTACTCACAAAGTTTCATTCTTTGCTAAAGCAGCACTTTTCGCTGGATGGTAAATGTCAGGAAATTTGACAGTTTTTCTTTTTTTCTTTATTTGCATCCCCTTTATTTGTTTAGTTTTGTCAGAGAAGGGTATTTCATTGTCATTTAAATACTATAGATGGGGCCAGGGAGATGGCTCAGTGGAATAAGCGCTTCCCTGGCAAGCGCAAGGGCCTGAGTTCAAACCCCAGTTCCGCAAAAAAAAAAAAAAAAAAAAGAATTAAATACTGTAGATGTATGATCTTCAACAAAATATTCCAATATAGTCCAGCAGTCCATAATAGAAAATTGTACCTTTTTTTTGGGGGGGTACCTTTTTTTTTTTTCAGTACCAGGGATTGAACTCAGGACTCGGTGCTTGCCAGGTAAGTGCGTATTCTACTGAGCTATCTCCCCAGGGCCCTAGTTTTTCTGAAATGCTTTGTAGCAAATGAAGTTTTAAAAGTTAAAGCACATTTAGCCACACATGATGGAAGACCTTATAATCCCAACACTGGGAGGCTGGGTTTGGAAGATCACCTCAAGTTCAAAGCCAGCCTGCGCTATCTAGTGAATTCAAAGCCAGCCCAAACTACCAAAAAAAAACCTGTCTCGAAAAAATAAACAAAAAATGAAAGCATATTTGATATGCACCAGCAGCACTTTGTACAAAAACTGACCAAGTCCTGAAGATTTCTGAGACAGTACCTAAAGCATACCCATTTCTCTGACTCACCTAGGAACTGCCACAATGTAAATAACAGCTTAAACAAAACTTACAAATTAAATAAAAGAATTGTATTTTAAAGGCAAAACTGAATAGTCAACACAGGCAACTATGATTACAAAAACATACCAAGTTCTTTCAAGTGGAAAAGCACACAAACAGTGTTATATATTCTTTAAAAATGTTGACAGTAGAACTCCATTTACAGGTTAAAAAAAAAAAAGATGAATAAGATGCATATGGATATGTTCTTCAACTTTGAAAAACTTTGAAATTTTCAACTGAATTAGCATATACTGAACTAGATGTCAGGCACTGTACAAGATGCCCCCAATGAATAAAACAATGTTTTAACAAATATGTTCCTTTAATACCAGTTTATTTCATACCTTGAGTTTTTAATATTCCCAGATATTTTGCTATCAGCAACTCAAGAGTTGCACAAACATATTTCACTAAAAATATAATTTGTAACCTCTGAAAGAGAAATAGAAGGGAAGGGCTATTTGCAAAATAACTATCTAAGCTGCACGGTGGCAGCTGAGACCTCCTACTACCCAGCACATCTGAGAGATGGAGAAACAAGTGAAAGGCTCAGGGCCTACACACCTAAACAAGGAAGCAAGAAACGGAAAATGAACTGTTGGCGGCGAAGGGAGCTCCAGGAGTTTCCCCCAAAGCTAGCACCTACGACAGCAGGCGCAGGCTCTGCTGCCTGCCTGTTTGGCCAAGGAATGGCTTCAGAGCTGGAAGAACGCCACCTGCTGAATCACCAAACATCCCTGGGCTTCCCTTGAAGCACTGACCAGACAAGCACCCCTCCCCCGCCGGCTTCTCTCTTGGACTTGTTACACCCGGACCAATGAAAAGCCCAGCCCTCTGCTCCTCAAGCTCCACAG
Organism: Ctenomys sociabilis; assembly: GCA_004027165.1. Lineage (NCBI taxonomy): Eukaryota > Metazoa > Chordata > Mammalia > Rodentia > Ctenomyidae > Ctenomys > Ctenomys sociabilis. The sequence continues at coordinate 50,746 of PVKA01003877.1, forward strand.
CCGCCAACCCTATTACGTCTGGGCAGCCCTAGGCAACTCCCTTCCCGTTCCTACCCGTTCCTACGTCACCAGTCCCACTCCTCTCTTTTTGCCCACTTGGTCCCTCCAGAATGTTAAATTCCCACTCCCTAGAAAGCATAGGGCGCTTACAGCACATCAGGACTGGCGTACACTACTACATTTACTCCCAAGCAAAAAACAAACTAACCTGCCCGGACAGCTTTAAAGGCCCAGGCAGGTAAACGTCAGGAAAGCTAAAATAGTAGGCAGGCCCAGTAACACAGAAAATAAACTTCCTTTTCAGAAAGCCTTCCCTCTTGGTTTCATAAGCGTGTGCCGCTTAGATCTGTACTATCTGAAGGTGAAAAGAAACACCCGAGAAGCACCTGCCTGGATTCCTTCGTTCCCTCTGTCCACGGCAAGCAGTCCTCAATCTTTACACGAAGAGGGAACAAACGTTACCCAGAACCGAATCCGTTAGCTAAACCCAGGCACCCTACCCAACCCACCAGACGAAGCTTCAGGCCAGCTGGGTTCACCTGGAGGAAGAGGCAGCCGGATTCGCCGCTTTGCCCTTGACAAGATACCTCGTTCCGCGGGAGAGGAGTGTCCAATCAAGATCTCCAATCCCGGGCGGCCCAGCCGGCCCCTCCAGGCTTCCCCTCCGGGCGCGCCCTGGGGTGGAGAAGCAAGGAGCCTAGGGAAGGGGGCTCATCTGCTCCGTCGTCGAAGGGCACAGAGGGTCCGTGGTGGGGGAATCGCCGAGGCCTGGCCGGCCGCGACGTGGCCTGGGGGTCCCAACTGTCGCGTAGCCGCCGGGATTGTGGGGGTAGGGCCACACCTGAGGGTCGGCCACGGCGCACCTATAGACGAAAGGCGGGCGCAGCCCCAAGCCCCCGCCACCCGCTCTCCGGCCCCGCCACCGTCGCTCGCCTGAACACGGGCAGCCTTCCAAGCTGCACGCAGCACCTCGGAAAAGGTGGCTGCGGACGCCTCCGCGTTCCTCCCCGCCCCGACTTGGCGGGGGCCCGCCGGCGGCCCGCCCCTTCGGCACCGACCCTCCGCGAGAGGAGAGGCGGCGCCAGGAGCGCCCGCCAGGTATGCGAGCCCAGCGCGCCGCTGAGCTCACGCCCCCTCGCCTGGGTCGCCCTCCGCCCCCCCACCCCCCTCCCCGCTCAGGCCTGGCGCGTGGCCGCGTTTCCCGGTCCCACCCCCTCCCTCGCCACCAGAGGCCGGCTCTTGGCCTCTACCCCGCGACTCACTCGTGTCGGAGTCGTGGCAGCTGCTGGAATGCCTCGCCGGGACCCCCGCCGCGCATCGAAGCGCGGGGCAGGGTCGCGTCGAGGCTACGAACCCGATCGTGCTCTCCGGCTAGCTTTTCGGGCCCGAGGGCGGAGCAACTCCCAGGCCGGCTCTACTGACGCCCGCCTTGCCCGCCTCTGGCCGCCGCTGCCCCGCCGCTGCCTCGCTGGTGCGAAAGCTTCCAGCCAGCCACTGGAGCCTTGTCCGCCGAGCATGCCCAGTCCGCGGCCCGAGTGCCGGGCTTCCCGCGCGGCGAGTCCGCTGCTCCGGGTGTTCACGGCGGCCGGGAGGCGGGGCCGCGGACGCGTGAGGCCGGGCGGGGCGCGGGACTCGATGGGGCTGCGTAGCTCGGACCGCTTTATTTGACTTTCAAGAAATATGGAGCGAGGAGGAGCGCTGCTCCCCACGGGAAAGGCGCAGGCCGCGCGGCGGCGCGAAGACGCCCAGGAAGGCCACACAGGTTTCGCAGCGGTCAGGGTGACAGACCATTCGGGACGCGGCGGGTGGCGAGGGCGGGGTAGCCCGGCTCGGGCCGCTGACGAACTACCCGTGCATCCTCTTTTCCTATAACGGAGCGCAAGGGGTGCGACACTGTGGTTAACTGCTGGTTGAGCACTCCGACCTGCGAACCTCAAATTCTCACACCTATTTTGAAACTTCTCTCCATAGACTTCCATCTTCCCCAAAAGGAACAAAGCACCCCAGCCGCAGACCGCAAACGCCCCGACGTCCGACGGCGCGGGACCGGCCCGGAGCCCCGGCCTGTGCGGGAGCGCTCGAGCGCAACGAGGCCCCGCCTCCCGGGCTGCGGCGAAAACCCGGCGCGCAGACAGCGCATGCCCACTCGCCGCCAAGCGGGGCGCCCCGGGCAGGGCTGCGTTCGTTTGCGGTAGCCGACCCAGCGCCCGGGGTCGCGGCGGGCGGCGGGGGCTGCTGGACTCCCGGCGGGCCGCTCTGCAGTTCCGGGGCCGGTCCTATAGGGCAGGGGTGATCCCGCGGGCGAGAGAGGGGGCGTAAGGCGGTGCTTGCGGGACACGTGACTGCCCGGCGCTCGGGGCGGCCATCTTCGCGCGGCCAATGGGACTGGCCGTGAGAGCTGACCCCACCGGGGCGGAACGGACGCCCTCGGCGCCACGCCCTCTTGGCTGAGGCCTCGGCTCGGCTCGCCGGGCCTCCCGCCGACGCCTCCGGGCGCGGCCCTTTGGAGCGCCGACGGCCGACTCGAAGGAGCAGTCTCCTCCCTCCGGCCGTGACTCTGCGGCTCCTACCGCCCCCCAGTCTGACCTGTTCCCTAGGGTGGCGGTGTGGACGCGCAGGGTCCGCGCCGCACCGTCGCCGCTTCCTGTGCGCTGAGCCCAGGCTAGGCCAGGCCAGGGCCACTCGGATGCCCCGGCCTTGGCGGGGAACATCTATTGCGCTCCTCCCTGGGGTCAGCCGCCCCCTTGTCACTCAAGAATTGTCGGCCGGACCTAGAGCTACAGAAGCCGAAACGTTTGCAGGCAGGATCCTAAAGCCCGGTTCACAAACGCTCCGGTGGTGAAGGGACGCTTTGCATCTTTAAGCTGCACAGTGACGCGTCGTGTGCAGCCCTGAAAATTTAAAAAGTGCTCGCCCCAAGCAGCAGTGAGAGTCAGGGACCTAAAAGGAAGCGGTTTGGCCCAGGGCATCACTAGGGTTTTTCACCCTGAAGACTGCTCTTCTCAGGGACATTAGGGAAAACAGCGTGTGTCACGTATGATTTTATAATAACTGAAATTCAGTCCAACCAGGGATTTTGAGTGTCTACCAAGAGCAAAGGTCTGTAAATCAAGGTAGGCATGTTGGGCAGTTTCCTCAGTTTACATCCAATAAGTGAAAAAGGTGACAAGTTTCTTGTGACTTAAATTTTTTTCAAACTAAAAAGGTGCCAGAACCTTCTATTTTGTCTCTTGAGTGGTAATTGTAGTAACAGAATGTGTTGTATCCTTTAAGACTTCCTGAAAAGAAAATCCAACTCAATACTTGATGTTGACATGTCACAGAATCTTTAATTTGGTGTCTGAGTGTAAAGATTAGTTGAAATGACAAAATACTGATGGCGTGTGAAGGTAAGTGGTGTGTGCCTACAATGCTCGCTCGTATTTTTTCCTAATTCTCGTTGTTTGAAGTGTTTTCTTTAAAACGCTTTATAAATGGTTTTCCACGTGTAATTTTACAATAATACCACATAAAGGAACAAGTTATATGTGTTTCCGTTTTAATTTCTTAAATAATAACCATACATAAAAATACAGCCATAATTACAAGAAGAAATTATAGAAAATCGTAGCAGTACAGTTGAATTCACTCTTCTTGAAATTGCATTTAGTGTGATCCTTAAGTTGCTACTATTTGTAACTAAAAATTACTTAATAAAAATAAATTCATCTGCAGTACACATATCACAAATAATTTTGCCAGTGTATTTTATAAAACTTTTAATAACCAACATATTGATTGTAAAATTTTAGGATTCTTAGATACTTAGAGTTTCATAGATTACAGTGCCCTCAGGAAAAGTAAGAAACAAAAAATCCCAAATCAAAATCTGTCATTAAAATAACACAGTGCTAAGAACACTGAGACAAACACTTCACTTACCGAGATAAGTATTCTAGTTAGTCTGCTTCTAAATGAAAGACTCTTCTATCCAGAAAAGGTAATCTACTTGATTAAAAATAAGCTTTTACCTAATAGGCTTATAAACAGCAAACTATCACTCACTGAGCCTTAAAAAGTTCAAATAGTGCTCAGGGAGCAAGGAGGCTTGTTGTGTATCCATGGAAATGTGTCTCAGAGGAATAATCCAGGGCTGCAAAGCCTGAAAAGCAGGGGCAATACCTTATAAACTCTCAGCTCTTTAAGCTCATGTAGCCAACCCACAACCTGGGTCCCAAACCAAAACAACTGAAAAGCCAGCTGTAGATAAAAGGCTGTTTGCAAATACAATACTTGCTATGATTAGGTCTTAGTCAACCCTCTGTGTTCATTACTGTGTCCCTGGACAAGAGTGCTGGCTTCACTATTAGGCTTCCATTCAGTCAACAAAAAACTAGAATGTATTTGACAATAATGTAGCTGAAGCTCAGGAAGAGAGAGGAGCCAGGAACTGGAGTGTCCCTCTGTTCTGGAATGCATACTCTATGTCCTTGTGGTCCAGCTTTTCTGCCTTCAGTTCACAATAAAAAAAATTTGAGAGCTTTCAGGTTTATATCTCTTCCAGAAGTTAGCAAGGACACTGCCTGTATCCATTAACCCTGCCTGTTGAATCTGTTCCCTGATTCCCCCTGGCCACTTGAACCAATAGGTGTATTTCAAGACCCATCTCTAATTCCTTGTTTTCACAAAAGCACTTCTTCCTCTCTGGACACAGAAGCCCCTGTACAAGTATTTTGACAAATATTTTGATAACAGCAGAAGCCATGTGATGTCTTTTATCCTATATTTTGCTGGCAGGTAAATCTTGACCACCCAACTATATAATAGAAGCTATGGGGGCCAGGGAGATGGCTCAGTAGAATAAGAGCTTGCCTGGCAAGCACAAGAGCCTGAGTTCAATCCCTGGTTCTGCATATGAAAAGGATATATATTTATCTTCAGTCTTTCAGTGTACTTAGAATAAGACTTGAAATCAAGTGGTCTGTACTGAATAATTACTGAAGTGTAATTCATGATTACTACTTTTATTTATACTATGCTTTTGTATTAAAAGAGTAAAACATTAGGAATGGAAATCTTGTTAGCAACAACCCTTCTACCATGTACAGATTAGACTTTTTTTTTTTTTTTTTTTTTTTGTCTTTTTGAGACAGGGTCTCACTATGCAGTTTAGGCTGGCCTTAAGCTCACTTTGTAGCTCAGTCACTGACCAGGATCTGAAACAGAATCCATCAACTGCAGGGGCTGGGGAGATGGCTCAGTAGAATAAGTGCTTACCTGGCAAGCGCAAAGGCCTGAGTTCAATGCCAGATTCTGCCAAAAAACAAAAAACACTGCACTAGCTGGCAGACATGGATACTGTTACTGTCAACACCTGCCATTTACTCCTACTTTTACAAATGATGTGAAATCCCAGACAGGTTTAATTACTGTCTTTTTTTTTTTTTTTTTTTTTTTTTGTATTTTAGGGAAGGGTCTACAGGATGTTCATGGTCTCACTACTGGATCAGACTCAGTGACCTGCCTTTTTACAGCCTCCCAAGTGCTGGGATTACAGGGGTACACCATCATGCCTAGTCTCAGTTCCTGGATTGAACCCAGGCCCCTGTGCCTGCTTGCAGGCACTTCATCCACTGAGCTATTTGGGTAGCCCTAATTATTGCCTTTTAAAATGAGACTAATATGCCCACTCCCTCTTGTTTCCCACGAGTATGGTGAAAATTAATTAGGTCTTTAAATATATCTATAAAATGTTTATAAGCAATTAGAGATAAACATAACAGGAAATGTAGTTCAATGTAATGTGAATATTGTATAGCATTCAGTTACCTTCCAAGGACAAATATTAGAACAGTAGTAATCATACACAAAATAATGAAAACATGTTTTATCCTTACCATTCACAGAAGAGGCACAAAACCTATCTCCTGCGCCAAAGGAAGGATCACATAGTGTGATCACCTGAATTTTATAGTTCTGGCATGAACTGTTCAAAGGCCTCAAATCTAGGTCATGACACAAGGACAGCGGCAACTCAGGACTGCCACTATTTCTGACACCTCTTTATTTTGTAGGATTTTGAAGAAGTGTACCAAAATTGTTCCACCAGTTCCTGTACAAAATAGCATGCGTAATACAATCTCTCCACCTCATTGGCACCTGGAAGAATGAGATGCCAGTACACTAGGATATAGCGGGGATGATTTCATGAGAGACTTGCTAAGTCCTGTGTACTAAAATCTAAACTAGGATTTCTCAAACTCATCTCAGGATATTTAGACCAGTTAGGTCTTTGTTATGAAGAGCTAGCCTGTGCTTCATAGGACATTTAGTGCTATCCTTGGCCTCAGGCAACTAGATGCCAGAAGCACCTTCTCATTTTTAACAGCCCACCCCCACAGTGTCTCCAGATACTGCTGTATAACCATGGAAATGGGTGGAGGGTAAAACCCTCAGTTAAGAACCACTAAAGAAATTGAGCTCTTTGGGGCTGGGGAGATAGCTCAGTAGAATAAGCGCTTGTATGGCAAGTGGAGGGTCCTGACTTTAATCCCCGGTACTACAAAAAAAAAAAAAAAGAAAGAAATTGAGATCTTAAGTTGATTAATCAATTTTCTTTGGTGTCACCCAATACTTCCCCACACACACACACCTTAAGTGGAAACTGAACACAAAGCCTTCACATGAAGGTACATCACCAGCTCTCTGGTTTGACACAGTCTCAACTAAGTTGCTAAGTAATCCAGGTTGAATTTGAATTTATGCTCCTCATGCCTCAGCTTCTGGAGTTATAGGTGTTCTTTCAGGTCACTCAACACTTAAGTACAGTATATCTTGGATACCTATGCCTTACAAGGTTTGAAACTTCATTGAAAGTACTTTTCATTGCAGAGTCTTGGAAAATAATGCTGATAGGCTATGTTCTACAACTAATTTTATTACAGGGTCTCACTGCGCAGCTTGGACCCATAGTGATCCTCCTGTTCTCAGCCTCCCCATTGCTGGTATTACAAGCATGCACCACTATGCCTGTAGTCTGTGGCCGGCTCAGCTGACCCTATCCTGCCCTGGGGGCAGGGCTGGAGCAGCATGAAGTGCTGGGGATCAAACTGTGGACCTTGTGCTCACCTAATCTTGCCAAAGCAGGCACTTTAGTCTGCTGAGCTATCTTGCTGGTCCAATTCCTTCTTTTTTAATCTACAACTAAATTTGAGGGTCAGTTTCTTTTGGAATTTTTTTTTCCTGGAAATCATAGAAAGATTTCTAAAATCCAGGAGGCTGAGGCAGGAGGATTGTCGTGAGTTCGAGACCAGCCTGAGCTACAAAGTGAGCTTAAGGCCAGCCTGAACTGCATAGTGAGACCCTGTCTCAAAAAGACAAAAAAAAAAAAAAAAAAAAAAAAAAAAAAAAAAAAAAAAAAAAAAAAAAAAAAAAAAAACTGAGCATTGTAACCTACCTAGCCAATGTCAAATATGCTCAGAGCACTTCCATGGCCTGCAGTTGTGTAAAATCATGTAACATGAAGCCTCTTGTGGAGAGGTGGTGATGCTGAGAGTCAAACCCAGGACCTCTCATATGCTAGACATATGAGGCTGTCCCAAGCTGCATCCCTGTCCACAGAGCTTATTGTATAAGATGTCTGTTATGGCTTGTGTCTAGATGTCCCCACAAAGCCTCACTGAAGGTATAGATTGAACTTTATCACTCGTGGCTGGATCTAGGATATGTGACACTGGCATTGGTTCATAGGGCAGTGCTAGGGTCAAGGGCACAAAGATTAAGGGTGTGAGTGCTACTTGCCTTAGGTACCCTGGATAAGATACGAGGATAGAGAGAGCTGTGGTTGTGCCTTGGTTGTTTGCTTTGGCTATCTCCTGCCTACCATGAGCAATTTGTCCTCTGCAATGCCCCTCCCCCAAGCCACCCTACCTTGCAACCAGCCAATTATGGACTAGAACTGTGAGCTAAGAAAACCTTTCCCCTTTTGTATGCCAGGTATTTTTGTCTCAGTGATGATAAAAGACAGTGTTAAATATCTCATGTAATTTGTTAAATAATGCACTGAAAGTGAAAAGCAGAAATGTGGCCAGAAATGTACAGTTACACACCGCCTTGTGAAAGGAAAGCCCTCCCTCTGCCCACAGTGCTTTACCTCCAGAAACGTAGACAACTCCAGTGCGCACTTGAAAAGCATGTCCCACACCAAAAAGAAGAAAGCTAAAGTAAAAAGGATACTCTTCCCACCAGTAGGCAGAATAGGTGCAGGTAGTAGTATAGAAATGGAAATTAAGTGCAGTAACTGAAATAAATACACTTGTGGATGTTGGGGCTGACATCCTTACAGAATTTAATTTCACAACACTTAGTGTTGTGAAATTGTTTAAAGCATTAGTGATTGTGTGTGGAGAGGGGCAGTTGGACAAAAATCAATGCAAGCCATAAGAATACCTCAGAATTGCCTGAATTCAGTGTTTCTTGGCATCAGTTTACTCTCTTAAGAGAGCTCTCACAAAAGAGATGTTGCATAATGAGCTGGGGGGGGAGCTCTGCAAATTTCATTATTAGGTCAAAGCCTGGAGGTTGCTTTCCCCAGCATTTTCATTTCTAAAAGCTTTTTTCATTTATTTGTATTTAATATTTTTTAGCTGCATTTACAACATTTTCTATTATTTCTGTGTAAGAGAATGTGTCATTTCACCCTCCTTGTCAGCTTGTTTCATGTTCATTAAATTTGTTGATTGAGTGTGAAGACAGAGGCACTGTCATCATTCCCAGCTTCCTGAGTAGGGTTGAGATCTCCCTTGCAGCAATGGTGTCATTGCTATTGTAACTTTGTAACAGAGGCCTGGAGAGCTGGGGGTGAACCAGGAAGGAATTTATGCCTTTCTTGGGTTCAGGAAGGCACCAAGAGAGGGGAGAGAGATGCTTCTTTCTTCTTTCTACTTTCTATCCGTGTATTCACTCATTCATTTGCTCCATATATAGTTACTGGATGCTTCCTGCATGGCAGGCCCTAATTTTTTTCCTGGAAATATAATGGAAAGCAATAACACCTATCTTCATGGAGCCTACAGGCTTGTGAAGAGATGAACATTAAACACATTGAGTGTCTAGTAGCCTTGGGAGATCATGATCCAATTGAACTGGAGATGAGTCTGGGAATCCTATTTTTTTTCTTTGTTTTTTATTAGCTGCATATGTAATTCAGGTCAGCTGCCAGGGCTGGGAATAGTAATATTTCCAGGTGATATAGTGAAATTTATGGAGTTGAGGTTCTTGTTCATTTGTTTTTGCCTTTTGGAACCTTGAGGTTTTGTGATTTTATTCATTATATAGATTAATAGATTTTATGTTGGGAGATGCCAACATGCATATAACATATACTGATTATTTTTACTCCCACATGACCTTCCTTGTTCCCTCCCTCAGTTTCACATTCAGAGATTGCATTGCCTATATTCTGTTTATATCTATGAACTACCACACTTGTATCCCTCCTTCATTTTCCCTTCCTCCCTTCTAATTTCTTGTCATTTTTTTTTTAGATTCCTCATATTAGAGAATATGGGGATTTTTAATATAAATTTTTAAAATTTTGAAGTAATTGTAGATTCACATGTAGTTGTAAGAAATAATACAGAACAATCCCAGATATTCTTTAACTAGTTTTCTGTAATGGTAACAATCCAAAACTGTAGCATAATATCACAACCGGCATATGGGCTTGGACACAAAACGAGTCTTTTCTTTCAGTCAGCATCTCACTATGTACTCCAGGCTGCCCTTGAATTATTGTGCAGCCAAGGCTGGCTCCAAATTCAAGGTTCTCCGTTGCAAGTGTACACCATCATACCCAGCTGTTATTTTCAACACCATTACTGCCTTTTTAAAGCTAGTTTATTTCCCTTTTATGTTTAACTCCCAATGACCATTCATTTGTTTTGCATTTTTATATTTAGTCATTTCAACAAAGGTATAAAAATGGAATCATGTCATATATAATCTTTTAGTGTTGACTTTTTTTTTCCTCTGCAAAATTTTCTGGTGGTTGATCCAGATAATTGCAGCAGTCAATAGTCCATGCCACACACACTTTTTTTTCTGAGTAGTAATACCATGGCATGATTTAAGCATGGTGTGTTAGGGTGTGCTGTGTTACTATAATGAATTATCAGAAACAAGCTACCTTATTAAAAAAAAAAAAAAAAAAAAAAAAAAGAATTTGGGCTCAATGACCTTCTAAGTCCCAAGGCAGCTCAGAGCACCACATATCAAAAGATAGGGAACACACATAACACAAGTATTCCGTGGTCTCTATCCTCTTCTTACAGTGACGACATTATTCAGTCATGGGCTCTACTTTGATGACTTTAATCCTCATCTCCTTCCCAAAGCCCCCACTGGCTGCTGTGAGTTCTGACCCAAGGTCTGGGGAAGACACAGATAATGGTACACAACGATATATAATAGAGACTAAACTTTACATATCCAATGTGCTACACAACACTCTACCACTGACTTGTGTCTCCAGCCCTCACCGCTTTTAATTTTAAAGCAGGGTTTCATTAAACTGCCCAGGTTTAAGCTGGCTAGGCCAGTCTCAGTACACAGTCTTCATTCCTTGCCCTCCTGAGCGGCCAGTACAGCACTGCCCTCGACCTTCTAAGTCCCAAGGCAGCTCAGAGCACCACATATCAAAAGATAGGGAACACACATAACACAAGTATTCCGTGGTCTCTATCCTCTTCTTACAGTGACGACATTATTCAGTCATGGGCTCTACTTTGATGACTTTAATCCTCATCTCCTTCCCAAAGCCCCCACTGGCTGCTGTGAATATTGATATACAGGTCTTTGTGCAGACATAGTCTTTATTTCTCTTGGATAAATATTCAAGATGCAACTGCTGAGTTATATCGTCATATATGTAAAACTCATTGTACCAAAAGAAACTCAGGCTGGACTATAACTTAGTGTAGGATATATGAAAGCCCTTAGATTTGCTTCCCAGCATGGGCAGGGGAGGGTGGTATCTTTCCAGAGTAGTTGCCCCATTTTACAATCCCAGTAGGAAGGTATAAAGCTCCATGTTTCTCTTCATTGTCATTAGTATTTAATACTGTTGCTTTTTTTTTAACTACTGTGGACATTGAATCTAGGACCCCCACTCTGCACTTACCTGCAGCTCTTTTTGATTTTTTTATTTTGAGATAGGGTCTCACGAAATTGCTGAGTTGCCCAGGCTAGACTTACACTTGTGATCCTCATGCCTCAGCCTCTGAGTGCTGGGATTACAGGTTGTGCCACCACTCCCAGGAACACTATTTTTTAATTTCAGTTATTCTTGTAAGTATATGGTAATAACTTGTGGCTTTATTTGTAGTTCACTAGTGGCTAATGATGCAGGATATCTTTCTATGTGCTTACATATTTGCCATCAGTATATATACTTTGGTGAGTGTTCTTCATGATTTTAACTTATTTTCTAACTGGAATATTAGATTTTAATGTTTGTTTTGAGATACATTGACCTCAGACTTGCTGTGTAGGCCAGGTTAACTGTTTCAGTGATAGGATTACAGATGTGCACCACCACACCTAGTTTAACATTTGAGAGTTGCTTTAATATTCCAGAGTCTAGTCTGTTTTGGTTAGCAGTTTCCCTCAGCTCTCTAATTTGACTTTTCATTCACATAATGGGGTTGTTCACAGAGCAGTCTTTTTTTTTTTTTTCCTTCTTGGTGGAATCAGGGATTAAACTCAGCCTCTTTCACTTGCCAGGGAAGTGCTTATTCCACACTTATTCCTGGCCCACAGAGCAATCTTTAATTGTGATATAATCTCATTAACTAGTTTTTCCTTTTGGGGATCATAGTTTTGGTGTCAAGTATAAAAGTTCTTGTCTAGTCCTCATTAAGATTTTCTCCTGTGTGTTTTACTAAAACTTTTATTACTTTAATGTATTACATTTAAGTTATTGGTCATACTGAGTTAATTTTTATATAACCTATGTGTCTTAGGATTGATCAATACCACTTATTAAAAAGGCTGTCCTACCTGCATTGAGTTTCTTTTGTCCTTATATCAAAATGTTAGCTATTTATTGTATGGGTCAATTTCTGTTCTGTTCTATTGACCTGTGTGTTTAATCTTCTGCTGATACCATACAATCTTGATGACAGTAGCTATTTAAATCCTGAAATCCTTGAAAGCAGGTTGACAGGTTCCTTTCACATTATTGTTCCTCTTCAAAATTATTCCAGGTTTTAGTTCCTTTGCCTTTAGAATAATATACATTTTGGAATAATGTTGTCTTTATCTATAAACAAAATCCTTGCTGTAATTTTGATGTAAATTGCACTAAACTTTATGGAGACACATATCTGTAATCCCTGTACTCAGGAGACTGAGGCAAGAGAATCACCAGGAGTTCCTGGCTAGTGTAGACTACATAGTAAATTCAAAGCCAACCTGAACTATATAGCAAGACTTTGTCTGAAAAAAATTTGTACTGAACTTATATACTAATTTTGAAGAGCTGACATCTTTATTATATTGGGTCCTCCAACCCATCAAAAGTCTCCACTTATTTAGACCATTGATTTTTATCACCATTAATAAATTTTCAGTATGTAAGTCCCATAAATGCTTTATTTATCCATAAATACATGGTGTAATTATAAAAAGCAGTGATTTTTTAAGTTCAGTGTCCACATTTTTATTGCTAGAATATAGAAATAAAGTTGACTTTTGTGATTATCTTGACTGTCTTTTTTTTTTTTTTTTTTTTTTTTTTTTTTTTTTTTTTTTTTTTTTTTTTTTTTTTTTTTTTTTTTTTTTTTTTTTGCAGTACCAGAGATTGAACTCAGGGCCTTGAGCTAGTCAGGCAAGCACTTATTCTGCTGAGCTATCTTCCTGGCTTTGTGTGATTATCTTATATACTCTTATTCTTTAATGTTTGTCTATTAGTTTTAGGACTTTTTCTAGCTTTCTTGGGATTCGTGTTTATATCCATGCTATATGCAAATAGGGACCATTTCTAATTATTTTTGATTTGTAAGCCTCTTGATTGTTTTTCTTATCACACTAGTTAGAACATCCAAGAGTATGGTAAATAAGAATGGTTAGTCTGGCTGTCCATTCTGACATTAGGGAATAAATATTCAATCTTTCACCATTAAGTATAATGCTAACTGTAGGAGTCTCTGCTGCATGGTCTTAAGTTGAGGACCATCCTTTCCATTCCTATTTTTCTGATAGTTTTAAAAACATACGTAGGTGTTGGATTTTGTCAGAGTTTTCTTATATCTGTTGATTGATATGATTATGTAATTTCTTTCTTTAGCCTGTTAATAAATCAGATTATATAGCTTGGTTTTCAAGTACAAAACTAGCCCTGCAACCCCTGGGAAAAAAACCCATTTGGTCACGGAACATAATTATTATTTATGTTGTAAAGTTCTCGTGTTCACTTATCTTCTGGCCTTCAGGGCTATTTTGTCTGTGTTCATTGTTATTTCTAAGTCACTGGCTTATTTATTGTCAAGTCTGGAATATATGCTGCAGAAAGATAAGCCAGGGACACCAATGGCTTATTAGGCCTTGAACACATAAGTCTAGAAACCCCTGCATGCTTCTTTCCACTTTTCTGAATATTCTAATGTTTGTTTCTTACATAATGCCTAGGGCTTTTAGTTATACTTAGTAGCAAGATCAGAGAAAAGTAAGTCTGCTTCATCTCCCCCAAAACTGGAGTTTGCATGTGTTTTCTGAAAGCATTGAAAGCAAGCAAGGAAAAGCCGTGCATTGGAGTGGTCCACGTGTGGGGAGGGAATCTAGTGTGAGGCTGTCTCATATGACATCTTCCTCACATATCCCAGTACCCAGTTTACACAGAGCTGAGGGTCTGAGACCCTCATGGGCCAGCAAGAGAGTGGAGCAGGACGTCTCTGGGAGCGCTACTTTGTGATTAAGGGACCCAAATGCTAGACAGACAACAGTTGTTTCTATGTGGCATTTTTAAACATTCTCCTCTAGGAGCTAGAGAGCTAGGACCCAAGTTTGATCTCCAGTACCACACACCATGTAGGCCACACCTGTAATACCAGTGCTGAGGAGGTTGAAACAGATCATTACAAGTTCAAGCTGCATAGGGAAACCCTGTACGAAATAAATAGATAAATAACTAAACAAAAATTCTCCTTCAGAAAAAAAGTCATTCCTGAAACCAGCCCATCAATATGCATGTTTGTAAATTTTCTTTTAGCTTATCTCTGTGTATAAGTAACAAGTTTTTTCTTATGTTGCTGCATAAGCAAAAATTTAATGAGGGACTGGTGTAGTGAGATAGCTTAGCAAACTAAGTGCCTGCTTAGGCAAGCACAGGGCCTGGGGTACAATCCCCCTGGCACCATGTGCTGTGTCAGCCTTGCCCCCTGAGCGTGCTGAGCTGGCCACCAAGCCCTGGCATGGTGGTGCATGTCTGTAATGCTAGTGCTGGGAAGGCTGAAAATAGGAAGATCACTATGAGTCCCAGCTGTGTAGTGAGATCCTCTACCAAATACATTTTTTAAAAAAATGACAGGGTCTGATGTTTCTTCAGGTATCTTCTGCTATGATATGTATATAGGTTAACTAAACCTCCCAAGATTTATATGAAGTTTCAAAGTAAACACTCATTATGAGCATCTGGAATGCTCGCCTAAAACATGCAGGAAATGCATGGTCCTCAGCTGTTTGCTACCAGGAGGTAGTGGAATATAAGAGGTATGGCCTACAAGGAGGTACTAATTTTCTTGGCATGGCCTTGAAGAGCTTGTGGGGTGGAGTCTTTCTCACTCTGTCTGCTTCCTGGCTGTCATGGGTGAGCAAGTTCCTTGACCACCCAGCCTGCTGTGATATGCTGCCATACCATGCACCTGAAAGCAACAGAATTAACTGGCTAATGACTGAAACTTTCAAAACTATGAATTGAAATAAGCCTTTTTTAAAATTGATTACATAAGGTATTTTGTTACAGTGACAGAAAGCTAATGCAGGTATTGAGAGACTGAAAGCCTATGGTGACTAGATGTGGGGGATCTGGGAAGTAATTAGAATTAGGTCTTTAAGGTGGAGCCCTCATGAAGATGGGTGGCTTTATATGAAGAGGGAAAGAAAAGACCAGAAGAGACATGTATACACATGTATACATGGCAGTTTCTTGCCATGTGATATACTCTACTATTTTGGGATTCTGCCAGCAGGAAAATTATGACCTGTGCAACTCCTTGACTCTGGACTTCCAAAAAACATGAAACAAAATAAAACTCTTTTCTTTTAACTTTATTGGCAGCATATAATGAATTAGTACATCTATATTAAATGAGTGGCACATGACTGTCTGAATAACCATGAAGCAGGGGTTTGCAGCCTCTGTTATACATTAGAACCATCAGAGGAGATTTTTTTTAAAAAGTACTCAAGTCAAAAGTACACTCTCAGAAACCTTGTTCCAATAATCCATGGAAGGTCCAGGTTGGATATTTATTTTCTAAAGATTCAGCACCATTCACTGGCTACCTAAAATTGAATTATTCAATTTAGAAGAAAATTGTCAGCAGCTCTGGGATTACTGCCAAACTCACAAGGCTGAAAACCTCAGCTGTTCTTTCATTCAGAAACTTGCAATTTTCAAGGTCCAGGCCACACGCTAGATTGATACACCAAAACTTTAGGAGGAAGAATTCAGGTGTCAGCTCTAAAACCTTTTTTACCAAAGTTAAGAAAGATGGCTTGGGGCCAGAGAGATAGCTCAGTAGAATAAGCCCTTGCCTGGCAAGGGCCTGAGTTCAATCCCTGGTTCTGAAAAAAAAAAAAAGAAGGATGTCTTTACTGAAAAGGTCCCAGAATCAGCATCCATGCAGGGCATGGTAGTGCACTACAGAGATCCCAGCATTTTTGGGACTGAGGCAAGAGGGCCACATGTTCAAAATTCAGACCCAGACAGGGCATTTTAGCAACTAAGCAAAAGCCTATCTCAAAATTAAGTAAATAAGAAAATAAATAGGGCTGAGGTGTATTTTACTGTGAAGGCCCTGGGTTCAATCCCTGTACTGCAAAAATTAATTAATTAATTTTAAACATTATGTGATGTTTCTTATGAAAATTGATTAAACATTTCTTTAAATTTCTACTGAGCCTCATTGTCTCAGTTCTTTTAGCTGTCACTCATCACCTAAGTAAGGCTTATGAAAAAGACACTAGTGCCTAAGGGTGCTGGTCATTTCAGATCTATCATCACAGCTAGTATCCCAAATATAAGGAGTCTCTGTCACAAATTTATCAAGATTAAATTCATTAAGATTAAATTACTCGGGCCTAAGGAGATACCTCAGTAGAATAAGTGTTTGCCTGGCAAACATAGGATCCTGAGTTCAATCCCCAGAACTGACAAAAAAAAAAAAAAAGATTAAATTAATCAAGATTCTATTGTGGCTAAGTTGTAAACACATTCATCTTGGTATTGACCTAAATTAGACCAGGGATAAAGGATTCCAAGGCTATAATTTACTGCATGCTTGTGCAATTAAAGGCAGAACTGTCTTTTTTATAAAATAGGCCATTAATGAATGAAAGTCTTATTTTAAGAAAGCAGACATTGCTATATACATGACCCTAATTAATGAATTTGCTAACAGCTATTTTTAGGAGCAGCTAGCTATACATAGCACTAAATCTACAGTAGTTTCTATTTTTTAAAAGAGACATTTCTTTGTGAATGAGCGATGTTAGTAGCACAAAGCAATTTTCCATGGGCATTATTCTGGGTTGCTTTTGTTCTGTGGCAGTCAACACACTTTATAATAACCTTGAACATCATTTTAAACCAAATTTATTCCAGTTCACTAGTTGGCTGTAAATATAGCTTTGTTTACAGTGACAAAACCAAAAGAATATGCCATTTAGCAAGGATATCCAATGAGAACTTGGATTGCAAATAAAAAGAAAAAAATAGAGCTAGAAATGCACTCCGTTTTAGTACATACTCTTAACACGGATGACAAAACAGGGAATGAATTGAGGTGAATCTGTGGTTTCCATTTCCTCTAAGGGCCTACTGAGGTGTTTAAGCTTCTTTCAACTTCTTTCTTCCCAAAGCTGTCGTCCTCATCTCTCAATTCATACTTTTAAAAGGGGATTGGTTAAATATTGTTTACTTGTTCCATACTAGGAATGTTCATTTTTTGAATGAATCTTCTCCCAAGTATATGTTTCTGTTAAGGTTTCTTTCTACTCTTAAAATAATGATCTTTATCTTTTCAAAAAGTCACACCCTGGAGAGAGTGAAATCAGACTAATCCCGACTCAGCATGTTTATCTGTACTCCCAGATGGCATTGCCAGGAAAAAGAAATACACAGTACCTATGCCTAGCTTACATCTCAAAGAGAAATAAATTACTATTATAAATTAATAGCATTCCTGTACATGAATAACAAACTCACTGAGTAGGAAATTAGAGAAACAACACCTTCCACCCTACATAAGCCTACGCATCAGTCCAAGGAAGTGAAAGGCTAATACATTGAAAACTACAGGATCTGAAAAAGGAACTTAAGGAGGATGTCAGAAAATGGAGCAACAACCCTCATTATTGGATAGAAAGAACCAGTACTCATATTTCTAAAGCTGGCATACAATCCTAGTCAAAATATCAATAGCATACCTCACAGAAATAGAGAAAGCAATCCTAAAATTCATATGGAACTAGGAAAGACCCAGAAGAGCAAAAGCAATTCTGGATAAAAATAAATGGAAAAAATAAAATAAAATTAAAAAAAAGCAATTCTGGGCAACAAGGGCAAGGCAGGGAGCACCATGATCACCAATCTGAAGTTATACTACAAAACTCCCATGACACACTAGACTCAGTGATCAATGGAGTAAGATAGAAGATGCAGAAACAACTCCACACACAAGGACAAAAAAACTTTACTTGAAGGATAGCCTCTTTCATGGTGCTAGTGGGCTGGGGAGATGGCTCAGCGCAATAAGTGCTTCCCTGGCAAGCTCAAGGGCCTGAGTTCAATCCCCAGTTCCACCAAAAAAATAAATAAATAAATAAAAGACCAGGATAAATGGTGTTGGAAAAACTGGCTTTCCACACACCAAAGGTTAAGCCTAGACCAATATCTCTTACCATACTAAGATAAAATCAATTTGGGTCAAAGATCTAAATATAAAAGCAGAAATACTTAATATCAGAATATAGAATAGGTAAAACTTGAAGACAGGATTGGGAAGGACTTAATGGACAAGACCCAGATCACACAAGAAATATTGCAAAGAGTCAACAACTGTGATCTCATCATACTAAAAAGCTTTTGCACCAAAAGAAACCACCAACAGAGTGAAGAGACAACCCACAGTGTGGTGAAAAAAATTTAACATCTCAGATAAAGGACTAATATCTAGAACATGTAAAGAACATTAAAAAAAAAAAATCAGACCCCTCAAATTCAAACACCCAATCCAAAAATGTACATCTAAAATAAATATATAGTTCTCAGATATAAAAGTACAAATGCCAAATAAACACACAATACAATGTTCAGCATCACTAGTCATTTGTGAAATGCAAATTAAAACAATACTGAGTTCCATCTGCAGAAAGAATGCTGTCATCAAGAAGTCAACTAATACCAAATCCTGGAGGCTATGAGGAAAAAGGAACCACTTGTGGGTGTATAAACTGGAACAACCACGAGGGAAATCAATATGGAGACTCCATAAAAAACTAAAATGAGAGATTCCATTCAAGCCAGCTTTTCACCTTCTAGGCATCTTCTTAAAAACATTCAAAGTGTAATACCATAGTATTATACTACAATGTAACAGCACAACCATGTTTATATTAGCACAATTGTAATAGTTAAACTTTGGTCACAGCCGTGTGCCCATCTTCTTTTCCTACATTCACTCTGCAGAACACTTCTTTTCAAAGTATTTCTTCTTTTCTATTTTTACCCTTAAGAAACATAAAATCTCTACATTATCCACTTGTCCAAATTTTTGAACAGGATGACAAGAGCCTGGGAGGGGCCCCTAGGCACACCAGCACCTGTGAACTATTGCATTTTGTTATTCAAAACAGCACATAATTTAAAGCTTCTGACTTGTTTATTTTTGGAACTTTCCACTTAATTTTGTTAAACTGTAGCTGACCACAGGTAACTGAAGCCACAGGAAATCAAATAAACAGATAAAAGAGGTTACTGCATATTACAGCAACCAACCAAGCAACAAATAGAGGTTCTCTTTATCCCACACAAGTTCAGAGCATTGCTAGTTTTCCTATGTCAGATTACTGTGGTTTACACTGAGCACTGGTTTTAGAACCCATTTTACACAATTTGGTCTTCTTCTATTATTCTAGCTTAATCTTTATTTTTCTGAAATTCGACTGACGAAAACAATCTTCACACTTCAAACTATATACTGTATTTCCCATTTCTAGGTCTCTGCTCACTGTTGACTCTACCTCTAACATACAGCCCCATCAGGTCATCTCTACCTACCAAAAATACAAAACAAAAAGAAAAATCTTCTAATCCTTCAAGTTGAACTCTTTGAGAGACAAAGGATTGCTGAGTGAAAGCTTCAGTCTCATTATCCTCAGTCACATGGCCTAGATTCTCTGCATGGCCTGAGATCTGCTTGCCCTGTTACGCTTTGAATAAACTGGCACTGTGCATCTTTCACTACATGTATTTATACCTGCATAAATAGGTGTAGTTTATACTATCACATGGCTAAAGGAAAATAGATACTCTCAATTTCCATAACCAAACTACATTTCTTTTGCATGTATCCCAGCTACCCAACAGTGCTGAAGAATTTCCTCCTGGCTATATGGTCAGAGTGTCCTGTCTGCCCTCCTTAACTCTCTATGTTCAACTCTTCCTCTCATTTATTGATTTTTTAGTACCTTTCTCACTCTGGTTTGTTTGACACAATCCTGTAGGGAATCAAGTGGATGGATGCTTCCAATTAGATTCATTACATGCTCCCTTAAGAAGCGATTAGGCAGGTAGGGTCCCAAGTGGCTGGTTCCCTCAGTAATACTATTAGCATTTTTAGGGTGCTTGCCAATACCAGTTCAGGTTTTAAATGGCACATTTACTTTTATCACCAAAGGATGCTTTCCAACTGACAAAACTATGGCTACAATTAAGCATAAAGTTGTGTTTTGTTGAATGCCTTTATAAGGAAATAGAGAAGGAACCAGAAATATGATTACTCACTGCAAGCCAGTTTAGGGTGGTGGTTATTTAGTGCATGGACTCTGTAGTCAGACGGTTCTGGCTTTAAATGTCACTACATCCAAAAAGGGGATCAGCATGACTCAACAGAGGAGGAGCCATGTTGCAACTACTGAAACCACAAGTAATTAGTAGAAAGAGAGGGACATACATCCTGAAGCTAAAATAGATCCAAAATAAGACTTCTAGCTCAAGGAAAACATAGACATAGGACATTGAACCGGCCCACAGGGGTGACCAGGGGAACTACTGCCTGTGCAGAGTGTGAATTTGCCATGGTGGGAAGATTTTAAAAAACTTATGGACTACAGTAGTGTAGTCCATAAGTTTTTTAAGCCACACAGATAGACTAGAGATATGAGGTCTCTTGCAACTTCTGCCTTCCTACACACTGAGGACACTGCAACCTAGCAGCAAATTTCACCAGCACACACAGGGATGAGTGATTAGGAAACTGCTCTCTTTGATGGGCCTCGAGGGTATGCTTTTTATTTTTATTTATTTATTATTTTGTCTTTTCATCATGCGCCAATGCAGCAAACTGAACCTGTAAAAACAATGAGATTAATGGAAAAAACAACAACAACAAAAGACCAATGAGACTAGTGACCACACCAGAGGCAATGAAAGTAGTGAGTGGAACAGCATGATCCTTCCTGCCCCGCATTCAGTGGCCTGACACATGGGATTGACCCAAACCTTGAGGCTCTGTGGAACAATGAGTGGGAGGATGGCATTTTCCCTGCTGGAGAGGAGATGGAAGAGGGACTGAGCAGGCTGGGGCTGTCTCCATAGTGGCAACAGCACTTCACCCCCCACCCTGGAGTAAACAGCATGAGAGCACAGAGATGTGAACAGCGGAGGTTGTGCAAGGCTGGGGAAGAGCCAGCCACACATGGGACCAGGCGCAGCCCTTTGCTATCTCTGGTAGGGTGTTGCAGCAACCAAAAGCAATGCAGACAAGCAAGGTGAAGAATGTGAGCAGGAGGCAGAAGGACACACAGAAAGTTACTGGCTGACCCCTGGCCCATGCTCCTATACCCAGAGGCCAAGACCAGCCCTAGCCCCATCACTGATCCTCTTGCAGACTTGCAGGGTCACTTAGCATAGTAGGGAAGTTTTAGACTCTGACTTGAATGCTACCACAGATGTGAACTTCAGAACCTCAGAATAATTTTATTGTTTTTTGTTTGTTGATTGGTTTGCTTCATTTTCCTTTTGCTATTATTTTTAAGCATTTGCTCCTTTAGGTTTTTACTTTGATTACTTATTTTCTGTTTTTTTTTTTTTCTCTGTTTCCATAAGTAAATATTTTTCTTGTTTTTTGATATTTTGATGTGAGTGAACATTGTTTCCAGTCTTTCTGGTGTGCTCCAACATTACTTTGTTTTCTCCTTCATTCCTTTTTCCTGTCCTCTGCTCCGGTTTCTCAAAACTGGGTGGAACATTGCTTTTGTTCGGCCTTGTTTCTACTGTCTTTCTATTCATTTATCTGTCTGTTTTGTCCCTTATCCCTCTTAAGTTCTCTTACCCTACACAAAGTAAAAATCCCACTATGAAGCGGAAACTCAGTCCATACAAATTACTGGTTAGTGTTGCTTTTTGTTATATAACTGTAGATTTTGCACTGATGGTTTAAGTCACCAAATTAATAGTTACCATAGTTTATCAGTTTCTAGGCTGTGTTTGATGCTTTTGTCATTGCTAGTTGTACTGCTTTAGCCCTGGGGTGATACGTGTATCATAATTGTCCTCCCTCGTGGGACAACACAGTGATTGTCTAGGGTCATAATCATCACCATAGTTCTGTACCAAAGGGACATGTGCTGAGCCAAACAGATATAATTTCTCATCCCTATTAAATTTGGAAGGTAAGATCTTGGGACAGATATAAAGACCAAGAAATGTCCACACCCAGAAGATATCTTTGAGGAACAGGCCTTTCCTAGGAAAGACTCAATACTAGCAATAAAGCCATCTACCCTAAAAATTTGCAAACATTAATACAGAAAAAAAAATTAAAAGTAGAACATGATAAAAACAGAAGCAAAATGCAACTCAGAGTTCCAGCAAGGCAATTCAGCAGACTAAGTGCCTGCATAGGGACTGGTGTTCAATCCCCAGCACAATAGTCTGTGCCAGCCCCCACCTTGGGTGTGCTGAGCCAGTCAGCAAGACCCGGCATGGTGGTGTACACCTATAATCCCATCCCTGGGGAGGCTGAAGACAGGAAGATCACTACAACTCCAAGCTGCCTAGTGAGACCCTATACCAAATAAATAAGTAAATAAATAAATAAATCATTAAAAATAACATGCAACTCAGACTTCCAGCCCACCCAGGAAAACTTCAGGAGACAAGGTGATAGAAGAATATTCAGAGCCACACATCTGGATATTCAGAAATGATAGCAGCAGAAACAGTTAAAACAGGGCTGGCCAGGTAGCTCAGTGAATTAAAGTGCTTGCTTAGGCAGATGCAGAAACCAGGGTTAATCTCTGGGCATGCCATGCTGGCCCTGCCCCCAGGGCATGCTGAGAGGTGGCAACTGAGACTGCACCTGGGTACACCTATAATTCCAGTGCTTGGGAGGCTGAAAATAGGATCAGTATGAGTCTAACCTGTGTAGTAAGACCTTGTAGACCCTGCACTAAATACATAAAAAAGAAATAATTAAAAGAGATGAATAGGGCTATACAGCAAATCAATCAGAAAAGATCACTCAGGTTAAAGAAAATATAGTGGACCTTAGGAAAAGTATGGAAATTACAAATGAACACCATAGGAAAGAAACAGAATCTATGAAACAGATTCAAACAGATATCTAGAACATTAAAAATTCCATTGAAAGTATATATAACCTTGAATCAAATTGCAGTTAGTGATCATGAAAAATATGTATCATAAAAATGGTAAGGGAACATGAATAAAATCAGTACAACAGCTTTAAGATGATGCAAACAAGAACAAAGTAAGATTTATCAGAGTCAAGAAAGCAGGAGATGACACAAGTGCCATTAAAAAAGAAAACTGTTCAAAGAAAGAATTGCAGAAAGTTTCTCAAACATGGGGAAACAATTTGTCATATAATAAACAAAGCATATAGAACTCATATTTTAGCAATGACCAAAATAAACCTACATTAAGATATGTAGGGGCTAAGGAGATGGCTCAGTGTAATAAGCGCTTCCCTGGCAAGTGCAAAGGCCTGAGTTCAATCCCCAGTTCCGCCAAAAATAAAATAAAATAAAAGATATGTAATAGTCAAGATTCCAGAAACTCAGCACAAGAACAGCTGAGTTTATATTAAAAGCTGTTAGAGGAAAAAAAAGGCACCTATAAAGGAAAGCCCACCAGAATCATACTAGACCTCATAATACAAATCTTTAAATCAAGGTAAACTTATACCAAAGTATTTCAAGCCCTGGAAGAAAAACCTTCCAACCCAGATTGATGTATCCTGCAAAACTATCCTTCAAGAACAGTGGGGAAGATAATTCCAAGACCAAGAACAACTGAAGAAATTCATGACCATGAAACCAGCTCTACAAAATGTTTTGAAGGATATTTTAGAAAGAGGTAATGAAGACTACAACTCTAAGAAGATCAAGAGAAAGAACCCACCTAGCAAACAAACTAAGGGTAACATGAAGAGAGGGGACCAAGAGCAGGAAAATAATATGACAAGGATAAGCCAATACATATCAGTTACAACCATCAATTTAAATGGTCTCAGTTCACCAATCAAAAGAAAATGACTGTGAGAGTGGATCAAGAAGCAAGATCCAACAATATAATGCATATAATAATTTTTTTCTTTTTGATATATTTCATGCAGGGTCTCACTATGCAGCTTGAACTCATAGTGATCCTTCTGTTTTCAGCCTCCCCAGTGCTAGGATTCCTGGCATATACCACCATATCTGGGGATGAGGCCAACATAGCATATGAAACTGGGGATCGAACCCTGGCTCCTGCACTTGCCTAAGCAAATGCTTAGTATGCTGAGCTATCTTGCTGGCCCAAGACATATTTTTAACTCAAAAAGAAATTCATAGAACAAAAGTGAAAGGATGGGAAAAGTACTCCATGTGACAGGAACAGGGGGAAAAAACCGAGGTAGCTATTCTATGGGCAGACAAAATGAAATTCAAGACAAAATGTTCAGAAAAGACAAGGTCACTACATACTTGTTGTCTTAGTTACTCTTCTCATTGCCAGGACAATGTACTCAACACCTAAAATGAAGGAATGAAAGGTTTATTTAGCTCACAATTAGTGCAGGTTTCTGTGCTTAGTCGGCTGGCTCCAAGGCATAGTTGCATATGGCAGAGGGCAGCCATTCATGGCAGTGGAAAACAGCAAAGAGCAAAAAGAAGGAGCTATAGCTGCAGATGCTAGTAAGCCTCTCTCCCTGTCTTCCATTTATATACAGATTATCTGTCCCAGGGTAGATGTAGCACTTGCACCCATAATCCCAGCATTGGATCAAGAATTACCACAAACTCTCCAAGTCACCCCAGTGACTGCATAAGGCTTTGGGGGAGGGGGGCAATTAGATACAAACCACAACACTTGTTAAGGAAAAACTCCAAGAGGAAGAGATAACAATCACAACTACCAGTGCATTTATCTACACAAAATAAATATTAACAGACATAAAATATCAACTAATAACAGTTCTTAAGGGGAGCATAATACCTCACTGTCATGAATAGACAGATCAACTAGACAAAAAAAATCAATAAAGAAATGTCAGAACAGAACCAAACCTGTTGACTTAGTAGATGTCAACAGTGTTTCACCCCACAACATCAGACTACATGTTCTCAGGTGACAGAAAACAGTAAAATTACAACAGATCCTGTAGAAATCCAGAATATCACCAATTCCTACTTTATACTAATAAGGTGAAAAACATAGACAAAATTCGTAGATTCTGAGATATATATGAATTACCAAATCTGAATCATGAAGATATAAAAATTCTAAATAATCTAATATCAATCAATCTAATTTAAAAATGTAATTAAAAATTTACCAGGGGCTTTCTGGTTAACTCAGTTGTTTAAAGCTTCTGCTTATGAAAACTTAGTCAGAAGCAGAGAACTGTGGTTCAATTCCCAGCTCCACGTGCCACACTAGACCTGCCCATAAGGCAGCATTAGCCAGCCAAAAAAAAAAAAAACTTTTTAAAAACTTACCAACAAAGAAAAGCTCAGATCCTCATGGTTTCACTGATGAATTCTGCAAGAAATTAAGAGAGGTTCTAATGCTGTTAATCCTCAAACTTTTAATAACATTAAAAGGAAACAACACTCCCAAAGTCAGTTCTGGAAGGAAGAATCCCCCTGATACCAAAACTAAAGTAAGACCTAGACCAAAACCAGATAAAAATAAAACTGCAAGCCTCTCTAATGATCATAGACTCAAAAATCCTCAATAAGAAAATGACAAACAGAGTGCAGCAAATCATAAAGAAGATTCACCACGAATAAGTAGAATTTACCCCAAGGATATAGTAATGGTTCAACATACACAAATCAATAAATATAATACATCATATTGTCAGAGTTAAAGGCAAAATTTATGTGGTCCTTTCAACAGACACACAAAAAGCATCAGACAAAGCCCAATACCCATTCATAATAGAAACCCTACAGAAAATTGGAATAGAGGGTCTTTATCTCAATCTGATAAAATCCACCTATGACAAATCAGCAGCCAAGATCATACCAAAATTCCAAACACTGAAGTTCTTCACTTGAATGACAGAGAAGGAAAAGGATGTCCATCATTATTACTACTGCTCTTGAGTATAGTTCTGCTAACTTAGCCATAGGAATTAAACAAGACAAACAAATAAAAGGAATAATGACAGGAAAGAAGAGGTGAAAGGCTCAGTATTTACAACTGATGTAATATTCTACATAGAAGACCCCCAAAACTAAAAGTCTTCTAAATTTAAGAACCAAAGTCAGTACTGTAGCTGGATACAAAGTCAATACTCAAAAATCAATAGCATTTCTGTACAAAAACTACAAACTCATTGAGAAAGAAATCAGAGAAACCAGGAGCTAGGGAATAGCTCAGTAGAATAAGCACTTCCCTGGCAAATGCAAGGCCTGAGTATAATCACTGATTCTTTTTTTTTTTTTTTTTTTTTTTTTTTTTTTTTGGTGGAACTGGGGATTGAACTCAGGCCCTTGCACTTGCCAGGGAAGTGCTTATTCCACTGAGCCATCTTCCCAGGCCCAATCCCTGCTTCTACCAAAAGAAAGAAATTAGAGAAATCATACCCTTCACAATAGCATCCAGAAGAATGGAAGACCTAGGAATGAATCTAACAAAGGAAATAAGAGACCTCTGTATTGAAAATTACAGTATTCTGAAAAAGGGGATATCAGAAAATGGAAAGATATCACTTCCTCATAGACAAGAAGAACAAACATTGTGAAAATGGCCATACTCCCAAAACTCTTACATAGATTTAATGCAATCCCAATCAAAATACCATTAATATGCCATTAGAGAAAACATTCATAAAATTCATTTGAAACCAGAGGAGACGTAGAATAGAAAAGAGAATTCTGAATAACAAAGGCAAAGCAGTAAACATCACAAGCTTTCACTTGAAATTATATTACAAACTACTTTGATAAAATTAGCATGGTACTGACTGAAAAAAAAGACATGAGGATCATTGGAACAGATTAGAAGATGAACACACAACTCTGAACATACTCAGCCATCTTATCTTTTTTTTTTTTTTTTTAACAGAACTGAGGGATTGAACTCAGGCCTTGTGCTTGGCAGGCAAGCGCTTATTCTAATGAGCTGTCTCCCTGATCCCTTAAGCCATCTTATGTTTGACCAAAGTGCCATACATACTTACTGGAAGAAAGACAGCTCACATGTTCAGTACTAAAACTAGACTCATGACTCTCACCATGCACTAAACTAAAATAAAATGGATCAAATATCTAAATATTAAAACAGAAGTACTAAATCTTCAAGAAGAAAAAAAATAGGTAGAAATCTTGAAAATATAGGTATAGGCAAAGACTTCATGAACAGAATCCTAATCACATAGGAAGTATTCTAAAGAATCAATAACTTGTATCTCAACTTATTAAAAAGCTTTTGTACTTCAAAAGAAATCACCAATAGAGTGAAAAGACCACCCACAGAGTGGAAAAATATCTTAGCCAGTCATTCTCAGACAAAAGACTAATATCTAGAAGATGTAATGAACTATATGAGACCTCCCAAATTTAAGGACCCAATCCAAAAATGAACATCTGAGATGAATACACTCTTCTTAGATAAAGAAGTACAAATGGCAAATAAATATATGAAAAAATATTCATCATCCCTGGTCATTTCAGAGACGCAAATAAAGACAATACAGAAATTCTATCTTATTCCAGAAAAAAATAACTATTATCAAGAAGAAAGATAGCCTCTTTAGTAAATGGTGCTGGAAAAACTGGCTTTCAAATAAATGTGATCATTATGAATATATAATGTGTACCAATAAATTGAATTTTTAAAAACTAGAAGAAAATATGGGGCCAGGGAGATAGTTCAGGGGCGTAAGTGCCTGCCTGGCAAGCACAAGGTCTTGAGCCCAATCCCTGGTACACAAACAAAATAAAATAAAAAATTCCTGTAACAAAATATGATTCCATGGAAAACCAATAAATAAATATTACTGTTCCAGTTTGTGCCTAGTTGTCCCCCAAAAAACTTATGCAGAGTTTGTGATTACTTCATGATCCAGTGCTAGGTTTATGGGTGTGAGTGCTGAAGCCAGCCTGGGTCAGATAGCCTGATGCAACACAAGGGAGATATCTCACTTTATCTTGGTCTTAACCATCCAGAAGAAATGTATAAAAACGAGGTATATAAAGTAAGGCCATATTAATATGCCTAGCTGTGAAAGGCTCAAGTGAGCAACTTCTGTGATTAACTCACTACTGTTGTGGACCGCTGGACTGTGTTGGAGTGTTCTGCTGAATTCAAGCACGTATAGTATTTAGATGCCAATGGAATACCCATCTCTGACAGGACTAAACAAAAAAGGGGGATACCAAAGAAGGATCCTTTTGTATTTGTATATACAGGACAGTCAGGATAGCTAAACAGCTACTCTCACTTAATTCAATGAATAGAAAGACTTATAGTGTTTGGACAGGATATCCTGTCTGCTTCCTGTACTATGGATAACCATTAAAAAGATAACGATGTACAATGTATTAATTATTGAAATGGCCTTATTAATCAGTTTTGAAACTGTCTCACTGCTATTTGTTTCTCAATAAAATAAAATAAAATAAAAAATAAGGGACTTGCTGTCTGTTGCCACTGTTGCCACTACTTCTCCCTTTGCTCTTGGCTGTTTTCTGCCACCATGAACCTCTGCTCTCTGCCTTGTGCCTCTCTGTCTTGGAGCCAGCCAAGTATGGACTGAAGCCTCCACCATCTGTGAGCTAAATAAACCTTTCTTTCCTTAATTCTGGGTGTCAGATATTTGTCCCAGCAGTGAGAGACAAGTAACCAAGGCAGTCACTACATGATATAGGACCTTGAAAAAAATTGTCTTTTCTTAGCCCTATTTCTATTGTCTGTTAAATAGGGATAATAATAGGGTTTGTGGAAAATTAAATAAGAATAGTCAGCACATAAAGTTCAAATAAATGGCAATTCTTTTCAATGCTATGGAAATTGAGATTCCCGTGACTCAAAATTGCCTCCTATCCCGCAAATCATATGTTGCTAGGACTGGACAACTGGACTGTTCACAAAAGTTGAAAACAGAAGAGAAAGTGGGAAAGCTTTTTCCTAATTGTAGTGAAGTCCAGCAAACAGTAAGATGAGCAATGAGCAGACGTCTGTCATGGCTGATCCCTTGCAGGTCTTGTTGTGAACAGAGGCAGAAAGGGTGATGATGGTAGGGCTGGCCAAATAACTCAGCGGATTAAAGTGCCCACAAGCAGGCACAGGGGAAAGAATTAACTGTGCACCAGGAGAGGTCTAGACTTTGTCCTCACCTCTTGAGATGTAATCTTTCATATTTTGGGCTAGTCTTGTCCAATAAGAATGTCTGTGTTACACAACGGTCAGAGGGCATGTCTGAGGCTGCACTAACAATGTTGTGGGCCTTAGACCATGCACTATTTACTTGATGCATGGAGGGGCTAGAGGTGAAGGTCAGCCAAACAATTAGTCAACCATATCTACCATGTCTACAGGTAGTCTATCTACTTATACAACCAGCCCCCAATAAAAAGTCTAGACATCAAGGCTCAGGGGAGCTTCTTTAGCTGACAAGATTTTGTGTATATTAATATCACATATTGTTGCTAGTAGGAGCTACCACTGTTTGCAGAAACACTGGAGAGAAGACAACTGGAGGCCTAGTACCTGGAACTCTCCTGGAATCTGTCCAGTGTACTTTTTTCTTTGGCAAGTTTTAATTTGTATTACTTCCCTTTCTGTAAGAGAAAAATACTGAGATGGGTTTAATTTAATTATAATGGCTAAAGAACTGGAGGGAGGAGATATAAGAGAATTTAATCAGCTAACAGCAATGGGCCAAACCAACAGAAAACTGTTTCTCATTCCTATATATATGTTAAAATCTTGAATTATAACTCTAGGCAGTTGGTCACCAGGTTCCATTGTGTCTGCCCCAAATTAAGAATGAACTTTCTGGACTATTAGTGCAAATCAGTGTTCTCCTGTTACTGGATTTTTGAGGTGCTGGAGTCTCCTCTAGAGGTGGTTTCTAGTTTCTTTCTGTCCTAATGAAAGAATTGGTCATGATGAATATAAAACTTAGTGAGACTTTAAGTTTATTAAAAATAGGAGGAAAAAATATGCTCTGTAGAGCAAGTGAGGGCCAAAAAAGAAAAGAACTACACTCTATAGCAGACTACTGTGGGAGAGATCACAGCTTCTACGGGCACAATGGAGCCCATCTTCGGTATCTTCCACTCAGGCTGATGTCAGGTCTAGGCCATCCTGTCAGAAACCTGCTCAAGTATTCCCAAGAAGAATTAAAGATAGCACACTTTGATTGGTTCCAAATGCAGGGCTTGGGGAAAAGTTCTGAGCATGTATTCTGAAACTCAGTCCCTTACGGGTCAGGCCCCCTTCCCCAATCACCTGCCACACCCTAATCTCTTCTCACTCCTATCTCAAAACTTTGCCTACTTCCCTTTGTCATGCTCCTCTTATGTATAGACAGTAAAAGTTCAATGTAAATTAATTTATGCTTTTCTTCACCAGATTTTTGTTATAAACATTTTCTTGGCTCTTGGGTCCAAGAGGCAATGTTCAACTGCTATTTTTATCTTAGAGCTGCTAGTTTCAGATTTTATCCCAGGCCCCAGTCCTTTTCTAATTTGTATCTTTTTTTTTTTTTTTTTTTTTTTTTTTTTTTTTTTTTTTTTTTTTTTTTTTTTTTTGGTTTCGGTGATTGAACTCAGGACCTTGTGCTTTCTATTCAAATTCTTATTCTTCTGTGCTATCTCCCTGTCCTCTAATTTGTATCTTGAATACCTCAGTAGACCATTGTATTTTGAAGAAACTCAATTTAACGGCTATCATAAACTAGTACACTTAGAATAATGGAGCTGAGGAAGTCATTTATTTCCACTTATTTGAGTTTGGACAGCACCCTAGGGTCATTGCTCCTTTTATTGTCCTAAGAGAGGCAGAAAATAATATAAGTAAAACCCAGGAACTTTTTGAAGTTCTAGGCAAGAACACATGTAGTTTGTTTTGTTTTTGGCGGAACCTGGGATTGAACTCAGACCCTTGCGCTTGCCAGGGAAGCCCTCATTCTACTGAGCCATCTCCCCAGACCCTAAGAACACATGTACTTTGGTTCTCTCAGTCTGACCTTTACCTTGCTTGAACATTATTAAGGTTTCATAAATATGCATTACATCTGATATGTAAGTAGAATCACAGTGAATTCTGGGACAAGCATGCATGTTGAAATTCCCTAAAGGAGATTCAGCACCCTGTCCATCTTAATTAAAGACTCAGCAGGAGATGCCTGGCTGAGGTGCATATCCTTTAAACTCTGAAAGCCTGATTCATCTATGTAGAGTTGATATCCTGTTGTTGTAGCACCACTTTTCCATTCATGCCGTACTTTTATTTTTCTCAGCATAGTCTTGCCCTGTATTTTCCAGTTCAGTGATCTTCCATAAATATAGCTGCCTTAACTTGCCATTGGGTGTAAGCTTTGCAATACTTTGTGCTTTGAACACAAGATCCTGGAGTCCATCCACCACCCGGAAACAAAACCGCAAGTAAAAGTGATACAACTTTCCAAGTGAGCTCTGTGAATTTTGTAGTGAGCTACTGAGGCTGAACGTGGTCTCTGAGACTTGTGATACCGAGCATCTCAAAGAGATAGAGTCACCTGGAGTGCCCATTTAGGAAGATTTCATCCATTGGAGAAAATTAAAGGGGCTGACTATTCTACTGAACTTGAGTGGCACTTTATTTATTTATTTTTTAAATATCAAATATAAACATTTAATTTCAGAAACTGAGCCCATCACTTATAAATACATTAAAGCACAGTCCATGCAAATTGATTAATTTTTAAACAATAGTTATCTTTATTTATTTATATTTTTGTGATTGTCTCAGCCCTTCCTGGGGTTGTGGTATGAGGGATTGAACCTTGGTCCCTGCACTTGGCTAAGCTTACTTAAGCAGGCACTTTAGTCTGCTGAGCTATCTTGCTGGTCCCAGTCCATGAAAATTTAGATTAAGTATAGGTACAATATTTTTAACAAAATTAAAACTTTTCTAAAAGATCAGTATTAAGTTGACTTGAAATGATAACATGAATTCTTTTTCAAATGTTAACACAAAAACTTTGAGATCATACTGATCTTTAAAAGAATATGACAACTGATATTTAATTTCCATGTCACTGAGACACCC
The DNA here is from genome assembly GCA_004027165.1 of Ctenomys sociabilis. Taxonomy (NCBI): domain Eukaryota; kingdom Metazoa; phylum Chordata; class Mammalia; order Rodentia; family Ctenomyidae; genus Ctenomys; species Ctenomys sociabilis. The sequence goes on from PVKA01003877.1 coordinate 83,000, forward strand.
AAGTGATGACTGGAGCTTCCCTATCATAAAAAGTCTAAGAGGGCCAGTGAGATAGCTCAGCAGACTAAGTGCCTGCCTAGGCAAGTGAAATGGCCAGGGTTTGATCCCCCATGTACTGTGGCAGCCCTGCCCCTGGGGTATGCTGAAACTGTGATTCAGACTAGGTTAGTGGCATGCACCTGCAATCTCAGCACTTGGGAGGCTGAAAGAGGCCTTTCTTTCTCTCTCTCTCTCTCTCTTTTTTTTTTTGGTGGAACCTGGGATTGAACTCAGGCCTTTCTGCTTGCCAGGGAAGTGCTTATTCTACTGAGCCATCTCCTTGGCCCTATTGGGAGGCTGAAAACAGGAGGATCACTGTAAGTCCGATCTATGTAGTGAGATCCTGTATACCCTGTACTAAATACAAATGATAATAATAATAATAATAATAATAATAATAGTCTAAGGCTATTTTCATAGCTGCAGTATAAGCAGCATCTTCCCTGTGTTAAGAAGCCTTCTTGTCTAAAATGAATCTTGGCGGTTACTGCTCAGTGTGGGGTCAGTGCACACAGGAGAGGGATGGCTTCAGAATGTGGTGCTTGTGTAGGTAAGCGCAGGGGCCAGGGTTCAATCCCTAGCTCTGCATGCTCTGCCAACCCCACCTTCGTGTGCAATGAGCTGGCGATGGAGTCCAGGCATGGTGGCGCACACCTGTAATCCCAGCACTAGGGAGGCAGAAATCATGAGGATCACTACAAGTCTGGACTGTGTAGTGAGACCCTGCACACACACACACACACACACACACACACACACACACACACCCCTAAAAAAAAAAAAAAAGAAAGATGAGTTTTTCCAAATGCTCTGTGAGAAGCCTGGGCTGGCCAAAGCTGCCATTCTCTGTGTGGTTGCTAATGGCTTTCTGAAGGGCACCAGCTCAGAACAGCCCAGGAACTGGACAGCAAGCATGGACAGTCCAGCCCCAGCACTGCAGGTCCCAGTGGCTGGCAGCTGTGCTCTAGTGTCTCCCCCGCTAAGTAAGCGAGCACCACATCCTTAGGCAGCTTCTCCCTGTTGTCTCTCCTTTTCACCTTGGCCACCAGCAACCACAGGTCCTCCCCACCCATGGCTCCTGGCATGAAAGAGGTAGAATTCAGTATTTCTAGCTTCCTGATTAAGTCCCACATATACTGCTCCACCTCCTCCTCTGTGAACAGGGAATATTTGTAGCCAGGGTAGAGCAGTGTGGCCAAGATATACCTGGGGTCGCGAAGGGTGGCAGACCGGCGCTGGTCATGACTTCCGTCAGTGACTTCTGCTTGCCATAGATGCCCACAGCCTGCCTGAACCCTCCTGCTGAGGAACTGCATCCTGGGGTTGACTAAGCTCAGCGTGGATATGGGGTGTTCAGCTCCTGGCTGGCAGCATCAAAGGGCCTCAGTGAGTGGCACTCAAACTGCATGGCACTCACTGGTTCCAGCTGATGAGCTCATGGAAGTTGCACTCAACAGACATCTCCTGTTTCATCATGGAGTTCTCCTGCTCAAACATAAGGAAGGACCACACAGCTTCTGCTCCAGGCTCAGCAGGTTCTGCACCACCCTTTGACTCCAGATGGCCTCATTCACGATCACCGTGGGACGGAGGCAGGGCATGCTCGAGTCCTCCACTTCAACCCACATCTTCCCAATGCTTGGGGTGTTCGCGACAGTGATGCCCACCTGGAGGCCGAGCAGTGGGCTCCTCGCTGTGCCGGTGCACAAAGGACGCAAAGGGCTGGGAATTTAGCACCTGCCTGGTTAAGCAAATGATGCAAAGGTGACCTAGTGTGGTGTGAGGGTCAGGCATTTGCGGGTCTGGTTGCTCATCCAGATTCCAGATACTAAATGGACCACCCCATTCTCCGCTTCCTTCAGCGGACATAATGGTTCATTCTACAATGTCATACATCCCTGGGACAGCAGTCCTATAGAAGTAGGAGGGAGAAAGGAGGGAGTACTGAGGTGTCAAGTATTTGAGCAGCCCGTTGAAGCCGGCATTGTCTATGGAAGAGTATGGCCGGAGGTCAAGGGTAATCGTGTCAGCTATGAGATGTGATTTTTTTTGGCAACTTGCTGAGAGTCTTAAAGCGTCTCACTGAGGTCCCTGAAGGAGGAAGCTTGTGACAGCTTGGAGCTCGGCCCCCGCACCCAGCCACAGAGCTGGGCAGCACAGGCTAGGGGCATCAGCCCTGAGCGCATGGCCATGAAAGTACTGCAGGGCCCACAGGAGGCCTCTGGTGACCAGGTTGGTGGGCTTTTTGGCCCCCTGGACAGTGAGGCCTCAGTGCAGGCACAGACTTGGGTAGAGTTTGCTGAGCAGACCAAGTAGCTCCACAGCTTCCAGGTCTTCTTGCAGTGTACAGGGAGCAGGACTCAGTGTCTCTTCCTGGCTGAGGCTGGCAGGACACTCAGGGTGGAGGAGGTGCTCTCAGCGGAAGCCAGCATGACATAAGGAGAGTGGGTCATATTGGCACCCAGGAGGTCATGCTGTATGCCTACCATGGTGGGGTGGCGCCGGTAGAGATGCCGCAACAGGCAGCTGGTGCACTCGTTCCCCTTCCAGCCCCCGACTGATGGCACAGCTGCCCTAGCGGCACACAGCCTGTCTGTAGGGGCAGCGAGAAGTGGTGCCAGCCCTCCAACATCAGTCTGCTCATCACCTTCTTATTCTGCTGGAAGACATTCCTCTGCAAACCTTCGGAGATTCAGTCATCAGTACACGGCTTCTCCAAAGAGGATGTTGTGAAGGCCTCAGAGATACTGACAGAGGAGTCTTCCTGGAGCGCATCCTCAGACAGGTGTGCAGCTGAGAGACGGTGGATGGGTCTCCCATGGGCTTGCCTGGGAGGACAGCATGGAGCTGGGATCGCCCTCAGAGGGCAACAGGGTGGGTGGCAGTGTCGGGGGATATGGGGTACAGGGGCGGGATGCCTGGGCCATCCCCTATTCTCCTGAAGCCAAACAGCTCAGTGCGCTCGTGAGTGGCACTTCATAATATGTGCCCTACTCAGGCAGCAAGTAAGGATACCTCACTGTAACAAATAAGACCTGCGTGGAAGAATCAAGGCTGGTAAGCCTTTCTTTCCCAGAGTTAAAAAAAAAAAAAAAAGAAAACAAGGGCCGGCCAGATAGCTCAGCGGATTAAAGGGACTGCTTAGGGAGATGCAGGGGTTGGGGTTCAATTCCCGATGTGCTGTGCCTGCCCCACCCTCAGAGAGCGCTGAGTTGGCGATTGAGACTGGGCATGGTAGCGCTGTAATCCCAGCGCTTCGGAGGTTGAAAACAAGACAATCACTCTGAGTCCGATCTGTGTAGTGAGACCCTGTAGACCCTGTACTAAATACAACAACAAAATAAATAAATACAAATTTAAAAAGGAACATAAGAACTGCCTTAAATATTATGAAGTCATGTAAGAAGCAGCAAATGCAGTCTAGCTGGAGGGTTTCATAAAGCTCAGCTGGAGGTATTTGGGAGGTCTAAGTTTCAATTTATTTTAAACACAAACTTGGTGACAAGTAGAGCCCTCTAAGATTGCAAGGTGTTGAGTCAAGGGTGGTTGAGTTTCTCATCACAGAAGTCTTGGCACTGAAGTTGATGACCTCTTGCACTGAGAATGTGAATACAATAAGAATTGCATTTTAAGTTATACTCCAAGCTGAGGGGCAGTGACTGGTATGTAAAAAAAAAAGAGTGGCAAAATATCAGTAGTGGTGATATAAAATACAGTTGTATTATTCTTTCAACATTTTTATACATTTGAATTTTTAAATCCCAGAGTGCTACAATCAGTCACTTAAAGAAACAGAAACATGTTAAGATCAGAATTAAGGATAGTGAATATTTCATCTGATAAAACTATGTAATAATTCCTGCACTTTTTCTTTACCATATAGGTACTTAGTCCTGTTCTATTAGTGATTGCTATGGGCTGAATGGTGCTCCCCAAGCTCATATGTTGAAACCCCAATTCCCCATGTGAGCATATTTGGAGATAGGGCATTTAGGAGGTAAGCAAGGTTAAATGGGGTCATCAGGATACGTCTTTAATTTGATAGCACTGGTGGCATTATAAGAAGAGGAAAGTGGGGGGGGGAGAAAAATCATAGGCAAAGAATGGGGAGAAATAATTGTCATGAAAAGACACAGCAAGAAGGCAGCCACTTGGAAACAAAGAAGAGTTCTCACAGAAGCCTCTGCCAGTCTTGCTTATTGAATTTGTGGCAAAATATCTATGGCTTAAGCTACCCAATCCCATGACACTTTGTTGTGGCAGCCATGGCAGACCAAAACAGCAATCTGCTAGCAATTTCCTGTCTGAGCAATGCTAGTTATATATGAAGAGTATCCACACACCTTAGTTTATTTACAGAAGCAGACAAAGCATTAATAATGGCATGTTTGAATTTAGTTTTCAAGTGTGTTACCCCACAAACATACAAGACAAAGTCAGTAATGATGAAACCAATTATTTCAGGATTGATTCAAATGCCTCTTTTCCTATGGGGAAAGGGTCTGAAAACAAACCACTCTGTCATGTAAGAATGACCCAGGAAGGTGACCATTGATAAAGCCAAAATTAGAAGCCAGAAACTAGTTTAATACAAGTATTAATATCTGAGCAGATAGAGTTGAAATCTTCCTGTGGTGAAAATTCTGTCATTCAAAGATGTAAACAGAACTGATAGCATCACAGGAAATGGAATTATTTTCTTGGTTGCTATGGGGGCAGCCCCATCACCCACACTCCCTCACAATGCGAGAACTGTACAAAGCCATCAGACCCCTCTGGTAGCACCTTTCAGCCCCTGACATCCCTTTTCTTGCTTCCTGATATTGCTGGGCACTTCCCTCCTGTGCTCACAAATATCAGTGGCCTATTTATCTTTCTGTTTCCTACAGCTTTGTTTCCCATATATGACGTATGTTAGGGGAACAAATGCAGAGTCTGTCAGAAAACTTTTAATAAGAAAGTTGGTCTTTAACTTTGCACAACAGTGCTTTAAAAAGGGGAGATAATAAATGTGATGTTCCTGAACTTCAGCTCTTTCCCTATACAGTTGCAGGGTGTGTGTGTGTGTGTGTGTGTGTGTGTGTGTGTGTGTGCGTGCATGCTAACTCACTCAGTGTCTTGATTTTCTAAGCTTTAGGCCTCTGAAATCCAAATCTTCCCTCCTCCTCCTCCTCCTCCTCCTCCTCCAACTACCTCATCACTTACTTTTCACTTCTTAGACTCTGAAATTGTTTAACAACACTCAATTCTTTTTTTTTCTCTCTTTTTTTTAATTTTTAATTTTTGTTTTATTGGAGTACAAATGTCAGTGAGACAGTTTTAAGATACCTTGACAAGATGGATTTGATAAATTAATACATTGCAAACTATTTTCATAATGTTTTGGTATCATAGAAGGCACATACATGATATTGTACTTACAGACATTATACCACATGTCTCTTATCAGTAAATTAAGAGAGTGTAGCTGTTTGCGTATCTTATTTTTTACACAACATTCAATTCTAAGTGGCTGTTTCAAGCCAGGTGTGGTGCTTATGTCTATAATCTTTGCATTCTGGGAGGCTGAGGCAGGAAGGCAGCAAGTTTGGGCCCAATCTGGGCAATTTATTGACTTAGCAAGGCTCTACCTCAAGATACAAATAAGAGACTGGAGATGTAGCTTAGTTTAAATACTCTTGGTTAGATTACCAGTAAAATAAATACAGAAGCACCTAATTCAGCTCTCACCTCTACTAGTAGAGAGAAGTACATCTTATCTCTGAGTTCACTTCCCATTGCTCCATCTTTGGTTCCTTTTCTGGATTTCCTACCCAGATCTCCATTTTCTTGGGCCATCATGGAGGAATTTGTTGAGAGAAAGATAAGATCTGAGTGAAAAAATATGTCAGAGTCACTGGAAGATGGATGAGAAGTAAAATCAGGAAGACTAAACAACAGCATATCAAAGCTGGGGACCCCACTCTGAGATGGGGTTCACTAGGGTGTCCTTTTGTAATCAATCATGTGGAAGGGCAGGGAGGGGAGCAGGAGGGGACAGAGTGAAGAAACCCTGCAATGTAGTTACAGATAAAGCCTCCGCTGATCCTGTGAGGTATTCTGAAGACAGGATGAATTACCACAGGTAACGTAATTTGGGCAGGAGGCCCTAACCTTCATCACCCTTGTCCATCAGCCACTGCCTTTGGAGGCTGAGACAATTCACCAATGGAGCTTAGTAAGAAGGCCACTGTTAGCAAAAGGAGAATAAATCCTAGGAAGACTGCACTTTTCCTAGAGGACAAAAAGTTTGTTTCTAAAAGACATGTGGGTGGTGCCTTCCCTACCCCAATTGTCCCCAAGGAAGAACCTACACTCCCTCTGCTTTGTATAGAATTTTTTAATCCTTCTAATCTGGAACTTACTCCAAACTTCAATCTCAAACCATGCCCAGAGCAGCATGCCAGACTGGAGATTAAACCTTGGTCCCTTGCTTGTTAAAGCAGGTGCTTTGTTCGCTGAGCTATCTTGCCAGCCCTTCACTTGCTAATTCGAAGGATTAACCACCTTTGTAACAAGCCCCCCTGGAAGAAACTGGACAGACACAATGAACAGCAGAGGTAGAACTTGGAGAGTAGAGAGAAAAAGAGAGCAGAACCTGTTGGAAGGTATTGAAGAGCTAGGAGCAGGAGCTCCAGAGAGCTGCTCTGTAAGAGCCAGCATGGCAGACAGAGCAAACTTGGATCAGGCAGAGATGAGAGCCTCCTGCAACCGGGAAATGATTGTCCCAGGAGTCAGCAGCCCAGGCACACCAACAACAATAATGATATTAAGAGGAACGAGAGAAAAATCAATGAGAAAATATGTGAACAGAAACCATGCTCCTAGCCACACAGGCAAAGGGGGTTCCTCAATTCTCATAAGAAAAAGGAAGAGACTATTTTATAGGTTTCCTTATTTCACAAATGGCTTCCTATGACAGATACTTGGCAAGGAGAAAAAGACAACATGTCAGAATATTCAGTTTATTTTGTATCAGTTATGCTAAGTTGGGCATATTTTTCTCTCAACATCATTTGTAGGGTAATGATGGGCAATGCCTCTGGTTACTTTGGTGAAATCCAGCTAAAGACAGCTTCCACTATAACAATAACTCTAGTCTGAATAGGTCACTCACTAATTCTAAATCTATTTATTTATTTATATTCATTTGTGTATTTGATACAGGGTCTCACTGTGCAGATTGGACCTGTGGTGATTCTCCTGTTTTCAGCCTCCCCAATGCTAGGATTATAGGTATGGGCCACCATGCCCAGAGTAGCATGCCAGACTGGAGATTAAATCCTGGTCCCTTAAAGCAGGTGCGTTGTCCACTGAGCTATCTTGCCAGCCCTTCACTTGCTAATTCTAAAATCTATAAGTTTGACTTTATGGCCTCCCTATTACAGAGGAGCACCACATCAGGGCTTACCCCTAGAGTAGGCTATATGGCACATGAGTACAAGGTGGAGGTTCAGGAATGGAATCATCACTAAAGATAATTTTAAAATGAATAAAGAAGTCAGAAAACACAACATTAATTAGCTCATATGGACCTAAGCAAGGTCATCCTCTATAAAAGAATAAGAAAACAACTCAAATATTTGTCCCTTTGGGGGTGATCTTACATGAAGGAAAAAATTTTAATATAATAATTTATTTTAACTCTTTAAAAGATATATATTTTAAACTAGGCATGGTGGTGCATGCCTATAATTTCAGCTACTCAGAAAGCTGAGGCATGACACCTGTTGGTTCTTCGAAGGTAGCAGTTAATGTTTAAAATTTCTACTTTAGGAGGCCAGGGAGATAGCTCAGTGGAATAAGTGCTTGCCTGGCAAGCACAAGGTCCTGAGTTCAATCCCTGATACTGCAAAACATAAAAATAATTACTTTGACCAATTCTATATATTCATGCCTATAATATGAGCAACTTCATTGAGGACAGCAATGTACAATATGACAATCATGGTTGAATACCTTTCATCTTGTTCTTTTAAATGTGTATCATCTCTAATCTCATCTATTATTTTTATACTCTTTAAAATTAATTAAAGAGTGAAAAGGACAAGGAAAAAACTTAAGGTTAAGTGAAAGGAAGAATTCATGTTGAATTGCTTGATCAATTTTGCATGCCCATATCTGGTAATCGGAGCAGCAAATTTGATGATAACTATGTAATATAACAACCATGGTTAATTTTCTATCATTGTTTTGAAATTCTCTACCATTTTTATTGATCTATGTTGCTTTGTTTTCATTTTTGTTTTTGTTATTTGTCATTGAGTTTTTTTCCCCCTCTTTAAAAGAAAAAGAAAAAGCTGAGGCAAGAGGACCACAAATTCAAGGCCAGGCTGGACAACTTTTAGTGAGACTTTGCCTCAAAATGAAAATAAAATAAAATAATTGGAGATGTATCTCAATGGTAGGGCATTTGCCTAGCATGTATGTGTCCACTGCTAGAAAAAACAAATATATATTAAATGGTTTGTGGATATCACTCAGTGGTGGAGGGCTCAGTTGCTAGCACCAACAGAAAAAAAAGTATTCTTTGCCAGGTGCTATGTGATAAATCCAGAGGAGAGATTAGGGGACCAAAGATACCCATGCCACTGTCTTCTTAGAGTTGCAGTCTAATGGAGGGAATAGACAAGAAAGTGAAAGGAGGAACAAAAAGCATGCTGTTGAGGATAAGTACAGTAGAGGAAAAAGAAAAGGAAACGAGAGCCTGGGCAGAAGGAGGGATGGCCAGCGGCCAGCCTCAGATTGGTTGGCACCACTGAGTCGGTGATGCTAGAGAAAACCTGCAGGAAGTAATCAGCACTCCCTGTAGAGGGAGGGGGCAGGAGGGCATCTGCGTGCTGAGAGAAGCCGGGCTGAGCAGCTGGAGGGGACTCTGTGCAGCAAAGAGGGGAGTCTGAGGGGCTGAGAGACCCCTGGATGGGAGCATCCATCAGGAAGCGAAGAGCTTCCTACCCGACACCTGTGTGCTACAGACTTAGAACTTCCTGCTCTACAGTGTTGCTGGTGAGGCTGATCCACCGAGCAGTAGCACCAGCACATGTATATATTTGTTAAAAATACAATCTCTTAGCCCCTGCTCCTGGATCAAAATTTGGATTTTTTTGCAAAATTTTCAGGTGTAAAGAATTTTTAAAGCACTACTTGAGAAACTCGTAGACAAATGGAGACTTTGGCTTTGGTTTAGAAATTGATAAGAAAGCATTAGAGGCTTTTAAGCGGAGATAGATTAATAAAGAGTATAAAGGAAGTAGATGTTGTCAGCTATTGCAGTGCAGTTTGTAATTCTAGGACTCTTGGAACATGAGACAAGACTGCAAGTTCAAGCCTGGAATGGACAGGTTAACAATTTAAGTATATGTTAAGCATACAATGTCTGCATATAGTAAACACAATTGAACATTAACTGTTTAATCGTATTTCACATATACTTAATTTCAGCAGTCCAAATTAATGTGTGTTAAAATCTAAATTTGGGGGACATTTCCACTAATGCTTCCAAAAATGTGCCCCTCAGCCTCTCAATATATTGCTACCATGTTATATTATGGTTCATTTGAGCTCCTTTCAGGTAAAGATTTAGTTTTTGAAACAGGTATGCTTATAGGACAAAAATGCCAGTATAAATATCTTAGCTATTGAGCTTTGTTATATTTGGGGTATAAACTAATTCTTACCTACTTCAGACTTTATATGTTTATGATATGTGGTGCATTCAAAAGGTCTTCAGACCTACAAAATAAAGGCCGGATCCCAGGTTATGAACCTTGTAGTAAGAATTTTAGTGACCACATGGAAGCATAGATGATTATAATTATTATTATTATCATTATTATTTAGTATATTCTTTGGGCATTGTTATAATTAAGATAGGAAATTGGGTTTCTCATTGATAAAACAGGAAGGACTCTGTATGTTTTATAGTTCCACCTATTGTACTTGTGTAAACACAGCTGAGCAAATAGCAGCTAATATTAAATATAAAAGGCTTATGCAAAACTCCATGTAATTTTATCTGACTTCCACAACTTTTTAAATCCATTTTTTTAATAATTATTTATTTTGTGGGGCCAGGGAGATGGCTCAGTGGAATAAGCACTTCCCTGGTATGCACAAGGGCCTGAGTTCAATCCCCAGTTCCACCAAAATAACTATTATCATTATTATTATTTACTTTATTATTATTGTTTATTTTGTTATTTATTTTTAATAAATAAATAACAAAATAATAATAGTGAAATTATTTTTAATCTCTCACTATGCCTAATTTATAAATCCCACTTTACCATAGATGTGCACACAGGAAAAACATGATATACATACAGTTCAGTACTATTCACAGATTCAGGCATCTGCCAGAAATTATAGGAATATAAACTCCTATAAGTACATGAAGACAGTGCTAATGAAAACAACATCTCTATCTGTTCCATTGTTGTGCCGTTGCTATCAACCCCAAAGCAATGACAGTTTATATCCTGGCTTTTGAAGCCATTTTTAAACTTTTTTTATTTCAAAGAAAAAAAATCAATAAAAACAATGATAGAAAATTTCAAAAAAAGATGGAAAGTAAAACACTTAGTACACTGCCTGTTGTCTTCAAAATAGTTGCTCAGATTACAAGATACACACATGAAAACTGATCAAACAATATGAGCACAAAGATTTATTTTCTTCAAAAATTTTTTAAATCATTTATTCATTTGGCACAGGGTCTTGCTATGCAGCTCAAACTCATAGTGATCCTCCTGTCTCAGCCTCCTCAGTATTACAGGCACATGCCTCTATTCCTGGTTTCGGGGGCCAGCATGGCATATGGTACTGGAGATTGAACTTGGGTCCTTGCATTTGCCCGGCAAGTGCTTAGACCACTGAGCTATCTTTCCAGCTGCATAAACATTTCTTTTCCTCTTTTCAATGAACTAATAGAAATTAGTGGTATAACTAATTTAACTATCATATATACATATATATATATATATTTTTTACCCCCTTCTTTCTTTTCTCCTTTTCCCCATCCTAGTTTCTCTCTCTTTTTAATCAGTTTCTTCCCTTTTCCCAGTATCTTACTCCTCCAACTTCTCACACTAGGGAGACAATATGATATTACAGGTGAATCTGATTTATTTCACTTATGACCATAGTCTCAAGTTACATCCATTTATCTGTGCAAGTCTCAAGTTTATCCTTCCATATCGCTGAGTAGTACTTAATTATATAAAAATGGCACATCTTTTTATCCATCCATTGGTTGATGGGCATTTGGGTTGTTTTTCAAGATTTAATTATTACTAATTATGCTCTATATAAACATGGGTACACATATACTGCTGTGGGATGATGCCCAAATCTGGGGCGATATCCAAAAGAGAATAGCTGGGTCAGACGGAACCTCTAATCCTAGTCTTTGAAGGTATGGTCTCATTGATTTCCACAGTGGTTGCACCAGGCTGCACTGCAGTGGAACCCTTCCACCATTTATTTCTTGATAATACACATTCTTTCTGGGGTAAGATGTAATCTCAGTGTTGTTTTAATTTGCATATCTTGAATAACCAATGAAGTTGAGAAATTTTTCGTATATTTATTTGCCATTTGTATATCTTCACCTGAGAAGTACATATGCATCTCAGATGCCTGTTTTGCTTGTTTGTTTGTTTGTTTGTTGTGGTAGAGTTCTGTGTATTTGTCACATATTAGGGTTCATTCTCCCCACAGGGGATCCAAGAGGAAAAGCAGGCAGGTGGCCTTGGGGACCTGGCCAGGTGACCAGAACCCACTGTCACAGGTAAGGCTGGTCTTGGGACAGCTCCCACTTCTTCAAGGGAGGACCAGGGGTCACAGCCTTCTTCTTGGTAGCTGCCATAGCTGAACTGTCTGCTGTCTTGCCTGACGCCAGCGCCTTCTGTGAGGACATGATGACCGAAGGGGCCACGGCTTCGCGGTGGCCATCACACATACAATAGTAATTGTTGGAGAGCTTGTGGCTGGGGCCCACGGACAGCTTGGGAGGGGGCTGTGTCCGCTTGGTGATCTCCTGGTATCGCAAGTGCAGCTTCACGTGCCAGTCATGCCCAGAAGCCCAGTTCCACAGTTTCAGGATAATGCAAATAGTGGACACCATCTCAGATGTTTTGGATTGGGTGTTTGAATCCTAGGGTCTGATTTTTGAAACTTTCTTTCCCTCTTAGTTTTTCTTTCTTTCTTTCTTTCTTTCTTTCTTTCTTTCTTTCTTTCTTTCTTTCTTTCTTTCTTTCTTTCTCTCTCTCTCTCTCTCTCTCTCTCTCTCTCTCTCTCTCTCTCTCTCTCTCTTTCTTTCTTTGTTACAGTGTCTTGCTACACAGTTCAGACTCATAGTGACCCTGCTGTCTCAGCCCTCCCAGTGCTAGGATCACTGGTCTGCACCAACACACCCACTTCCAGGGCCAGCATAGCATGCAGTACTAGGGATTGAACTCAGGTCCTTGCGCTTGCCAGGCAGGTGCTTAGACCACCTAGCTATCTCCCCAGATCACTGGGGACTAATTTTTTTTTCAGTTTTTTGTATGTTCTATGTATGTCCTTTGTCTGAGGGACAGTTGACTAAGCTTCTGTCCTAATCGGTGGATTTTCTTTCACTTTACTGGTGATTTCTTTTGATGTACAAAAGCATTTGAATAAGATGAGATCCCAGGTGTTGTTTCTTTAAAGTATTTCCAATGCAGTTTAGGTTTTTTTATGAAGTCTCTGCCTAACATCTCTACTTCTGAGATTTCTACCTATTTTCTCTTTAGTAGATTTAGTGTCTATTATGGATTGTGCCTAGGTGTACCTCCAAAGCCTTATGTGGTCATTGGGGCAGCTTCTAGAGTTTGTGATTAATTCATGATACAGTGCTGGAATTATGGGTGTGAGTGTTACACTTTCTCTGGGGCAGATAATCTGCATAAAAATGGAGGGAGGGGAAAGAGATCAGCTAGCTGCAGCAGCTGCTGCCCCTTCCTTGGCTCCCTGCTGTCTGGTTCCACTCCCCCAAGCCCCCTATCCCACCATAAACAGCTGCCCTCTGCCATGTGCTGCTCTGCCTTGGAGCCAGCTGACTACAGACCAAAATCTCCACTAACTGTGAGCTAAATAAACATTTCTTTGATTCATTTTGAGTGTTGTATATTTTGTCCCAGCAACAAGTGAAAAGAAACTGAGATACTGTCAGTTTTAATTAGATCTTTGATCTATTTTGACTTTAGCGCATGGTGATGGAAACTAGTCTAGTCTCTTGCATGTAGACAGACAGGTTTTCTTGCACATTTATTAAGGAGGCATCTTTCTTCCATTGAACATATTTGGCTCCTTTGTCCAGGAAGAGATGGTGGAATGTGCTTGTAGTTGTGGGTGCATGTTCTAATCTGTTCCACTGATCCTCAGGTCTGCTTTTTCCCCCACTACTGTGCTGACCTTATCAAAGTAGCTTTGTAATATAATTTCAAGTCAAAGAGTGTGATGTTTTCTGCTTTGCCTTTGTTGTCTAAGATTGCTTTTCCTACTGTAGGTCTTTTTGGATTTCAAGTAAATTTTATTGAATGCTTTCTTTAGTTCTGTGAGTTATGCTAATAGTATTTTTTAAAATCAGGATTGCATTAAATCTATATAACAGTTTTAGGAGTATGGCAATTTTCTCAATGTTTATTTTTCCTATCCATGAGCAAGGAATATCTTCCCATTTTCTGATACCATCTTTGTTTTAAGATTTTATTTATTTATTTATTCATTAATTTGGTATAGGATCTCACTATGCAATTTGGACTCATAGTGATCCTTCTTTCTCAGCTTCCCCTGTGCTGGTGTTATAGGCATGTACCACCATGCCTCATTCCCATGAAGCAGACGGTACCAGGGATTGAACCTGGGTGCTTGTACTTGCCAAGCAGGTGCTTAGAGAGCTTAGAGCTTAGAGAAGCTATCTCCCCAGCCCCTCTGATATCTTCTTCAATCTCCTTTTCAAGTATACTATAATTTTCAATGTGTAGATCTTTTACTTTATTATACTGATTGCTAAGTGTTTCACTTTTCTGTATGCTACTGAGACGGGTATAATTTTCCTAAGTTTTCTCTCAGTAAGTTTGTTGTGTACAGGAATGCTATTTTTTGAGTGTTGAGTTTGTATCCAGGTAAAATACTAGTTTGGTTCTTAAATTTATAAGTCTTTAGATGGAGTTTTTGGGGTCTTCTATTTAGACTATCATGTTATCCACAAATAATGCTAACTTAACATCTTTCTTTTCTATCCTTATTCTTTTTCTTCTTGTCTAATTGCGTTAGCTAATGTTTTCAGAAATATATTGAAAAGGAGTGGAGACCCATACTAAAATTTTCAATGTAAAGATATCTTACTTTATTAGACTTATTTCTAAGTTTTCATTTTTTTGGATGCTATTATGAAAGGTATAGTTTCCTAATTTCTTTCTCAGTACATTTGTTTTTGTACAGGAATTCTTGCATTGTTCTTGATTTTAGAGTGAAAGATTTCAGCTTTTGTCCATTTGGTATGATGTTGGCTATTGGTTTGTTGTAGATGATTTTATCAGACTGAGGTAAGGACCATCTATCCTTATTTTCTATAGGTTTGTTTTTTTAATTATTATTCATGAATGAGTGAAGCACACAGTCAAAAGATTTTTCTGCATCTATTGAGTTGATAATGTGATTTTGTTTTTGGTTTTGTTGATATGGTGTATTACATTAATGGATTTCCATGTATTGAACCATTTCTGTATTCCTGTGATGAATCCTACTTGGTCATGATGTATAATGCTCTTGATGATTTGCTGTATTGTTTGCTAGTATTTTATTGAGGATTTTTGCATCTATGTTCATTAGGAAGATTGGCCTGTAGTTCTCTTTCTTGGTTGGGTCCTTCTTTGGTTTTGGTATTAGAGTAATACTTGCCTTCAGGAATGAGTTTGGGAGAATGGCTTTGCTTTTGATTTAATTGAAGAGTTTAAGAAGAGTCGGCATTAAATTTTCTCTGATTTTTTTGTATAACTAATTCATCTCTGAATCCATCAGGACCTGGGCTATTCTTTGTTGGTAGTTTTTTTTTTTATTATTATTATCACATTTTCAATTTCATTGATGGATATTGAGTTACTCAGAATTTTTATACCTTCTTGATTCAGCTTTGGTAGTTTGTATGTATCTAGGAATCTGTCCATTTCTTTTGTTTTCCATCAGCTGCAAGTACAGATTTTGGAAATAGATATTGATGATTTTCTGCATTTCTATAAGGTCTGCAGTGATTTTACCCTTTTCATTTCTTATTGCATGAATTTGAGTGTTTCTTTTTTAAAATATATTTAGTACAGTGTCTACAGGGTCTCACCACATAGATCAGACACATAGTCATTCTCCTGATTTTAGCCTGCCAAACACTTGGATTAAAGGTGCATGCCACCACGCCCAGTCTCAATCACCATCTCAGCTATCACCAGAGGCACAGCCAGCACGGTATGCCAGGAATTGAACCCCGGCCACTGAGTTTGCCTTAGCAGGTGCTTTAGTACACTGAGCTATCTGGCTGGCCCTTGAATTTGAGTCTTTTCTTTCCTTTTTTTGATAAGGTTGACTAAAGGTTCATCAATCTTATTTATTCCTTCAAAGAACCAACTCTTTAGAGACTGGGTGTGGTGGTGCAGCCCTGTAATCCCAGCTCTTTGGGAGGCTGAAAACAAGAGAATTGCTACAAGTCTAATCTATGTAGTGAGGCCCTGTAGACCCTTACTAAAAATACAAAAATAAAAAAAGAACCAACTCTTTGATTCATTAATTCTTTGCATTATTTTCTTAGTTTCAATTGCATTAATTTCTGCTCTGATATTCATAATTTCCTCCCTTATATGACCTTTGGGCCTGTTTTGCTCTTCATTTTAAAGAGTTTCAGGTGCAATATAAGATTGTTGATTTGCACTTGTTCTCTTTTCCTCATGTGAGAATTCACAGCTATAAATTTCCCTCTTAGAATTGCTTTTATTGTGTCCCACTGGTTTCAGTATTTTGTGTCTTCATTCTTGTTTAGTGTAGATATTATTTAATTTCTTCATCTATGATCCACTCATTATTTATGAGGGTGTTTTTTTAAATTCTATGTGTTTATGAAGTTTTTGCAATTTCTTTTGCCATTAATTTCCAGTTTCATTGCACTATGGTCAGATAATGTGCATGGGATAATTTCAATTCTTTTGCATTTACTTAAGCATGTTTTTGGGTAAGATAGATAGATAGATAGATAGATAGATAGATAGATAGATAGATAGATCGATCGATCTTTATAGAACATTAGAGACATTATTTACCAATATCTTACTTTCAATTTTTGGTCTCTATTTTACATGTTATAAAATCAAGCCATTGTGTAAATGACTTGCAGTTTTCCTTGTCATCTTTTCCAGGCTATCAAAAATGATGGTTATTTAGGGCTGGCCAGATGCCTCAGTGGATTAAAGTGCCTGCTTAGGTAGACTCAGGTACTGGGGTTCAATCCCCAAAGTATTGTGCCGGCCCCGTCAACAGGGCACACTGAGTTACTGAGACTGGGCCTGGTGGTGCAGGCCAGTAATCCCAGTTCTTTGGAGGCTAAAACACAGGAGGATCACTAGTCCCTGTGTAGTGAGACGCTGTAGACCCTGTACTAAATACATTAAAAAAAATGGTAGTCAGTCAATGAAGCCTATTTTCCTATATCTCCTTGAAATTAGAGTGAGGCTTTTGATCCCTGGTCAGGCAGAGTCAGCACACCTTCCCAGCCTGAAACAACCAAGAGAAGATGAATTTTCAAGGCCTGTCCAATTGTGAAGAGCAATGGATCAGTCTGGGGGAGAGCAGAAGGACTGAGGTAGAAGAGAGGAAATAAAGAAACAGAAAACAGCCAGAGAAAATTATATGATTTTTGTTGTTTTGAAATATGGTCTCTGTGTGCAGCCCCATCTGACTGCAGATTACAGTAATCTTTCTGCCTCAACTTCTCCATCCCTTCCTGCAGTTACAGGGGTGCCACATCACATGACACTTTCTTAAAAATATACTTTTAAGAAGACTGTGACTTCAGAACACCAACGTATCTACTCTGTACACTTTATTCTTGTTCACACGTTTTTTCTTCCAAGCCCATGAGACACTAAATCCCTTAAGAATACTGTAAGCACATAAACTAGTTATATGTAAAACAAAGGGAAGAAACCCAACCTTAAGATAGTCATAACAGGGGGAAAAAGATATTAAAACAGGGGCAAAGATTCTAAGGAATGGTTTAGGCATAATATCCTAGGTCACCCATCTTAAAAATAAGCAAACAAAGAAGCAAACAGAAAAACAGAGTTCACTGGGCCCTGCCTTTCCAATACAAAATAGGCTTAACTATCTTATTCCTCTTTAAGACTGAAGACCACAAATAACTTCCAAAATTTTCAAGGACATTCAGTTACCAAATCTTACAACGTTCAGTCCCTCCCCACAAAATCTCCTAGAAGTCTCCAGTCATTTTCCTGGTCTATATATTTATCTGGGTTCCAGAAAAAGCAGAGCTTCTTAGACAATCTCATAATGAGATCATTTTCCTTTGAAAGAATAATCATCTCATGAAAACCAAATATGATCTATAAAGTTTATAATGATGACTTATAGCATTTGTCCCTTAAACCATAAGGCTTTCTCTGGAGCAATGAAGCCAGGACTAAGGTCATGGTATGCCAAACCTCAGCCTACCACCACATCCCATAAAACTGATGTTCATCCTTTTGTGAGCGGACCAGTCTGATTTATCTCTTCAGATCTATGCTCCTTCAGTTCCTCAAAATATCTTGTTTTTGTTCATCAGAGGACTAGGTTAAGCTCTGTCCAAGCTATGCCCCATCTCCATGTTATTTTCTCTTGTTTTTCAGTTAAAGATATTTTCCTTGGAAATTTATGCTAAATGCCTCAGTTTTAATTTCTGTTATTGCATAAGCAAGGACCACACTACCTAATATCAATTGACAAACTTCATGTTCTGCACAACCAGTTTCTCATTTCAGTTGATTGCTAGCTATGGCTCACTGGTAGGGCCTTCATGAACAGTTGCAGGTGTGTAAGAAACTGGGCCAACATTGTGACTTTTTAGGTATATGTCCTCATTTGCAAGATGTGCATCATAAAATAAAGGAATTCATTTATACAACCAAGTCCAAGAGAGTTCACTTTATGTCTTTTCTTTTCCTATGGGTGTGCTAATATAGGAAAAAGATCTTTCATTTCCCCTCTATAACAAAAGTATAATTCCAAATCTTACAGGTCATTGCACAATGGTATCAGTTTTTCTCCATCAAGTCTACCCACAAAGAGAGAAAATAAGTAACTTTTTAAAGCTTCATTCTTTAGTCCTGAGAGTTTTTACAAATAAACAACACATGTTGAAACAAATTACATGCTTTAAAATCTGTCAGTAATATCAGTTATGCATAAAAAGGTACTCAGCAACTGTTACAGTGATAATTCTTCAGTTGATGGTAGAAATAATGTGTGAATGTCTATGCTAATTTGAGGCAGTTTTCACGTTTCATGACTATATTAAAAAAAGTTAAGAATAATTCAATAGGCACTGTTTGGAGGAAGCAGTTGTCGGTAGGCTTTCTTGTTATTTATTTTATATAAATGGTGCCATATATATATATATATATATATATATATATATATATATATATTTTTTTTTTTTTTTTTTTGGTACCAGGGATTGAACTGAAGATCATGTGCTTGCCAGGCAGGCACTTATGCCACTGAGCTATATCCCTGACCCCCTATTTATTATATTTTAATAGATTAGTGTGAATGAAATGCATTAACTATTGAACGTGATTATTATTTTATATGCTATATGTCATCATTATAAAGTTTATAGATTGTATTATTGATTGCCTTTTGGTTTTATAACTAAGTCTTGCTATCCAAGTGAATATCATTCATTATTGCCTGCTGTCTTGGTTCAACAAAGATTGAGTTAATCTTCATTATTCTCTCATTGCTGGGACAAAATACATAAGATCCAAAATTAGGGAGCTGGGGAGATGGCTCAGTAGAATAAGCACTTACCTGGCAAGTGCAAGGGTCTGTGTTCAATCCCTGGTTCCTCAAAAAAAAAAAAGGAAGGAAAGGTTTATTCAGCTTAGTTTGTGAAGGTTTCTGTCCATAATCAACTGGCTCCAAGACAGAGTAGCACATGGCAGAGGGCAGCCGTTCATGGTATCAGAAAACAGCAAAACACCAAAAACAGAAAAGGAGGAGTAATAAAGAGCAAGCCTGTGTCCCTCCCATGATTACCTGAGGCTTTGAAGGGACAACTAGACCCAACTGTAACACCTGCCCTGTCAAACTAAAAAAATATATATATTAACTATTCCCAGTTCCATTTTAAAGCAAAATTCACAAAATATTAAATTGGTCATAAAATGTTAAATTGAACTTTCTTTTATAATTGGGCTTTGTAGTACAGCCAGGGCTTCCAAGGAGAAAGTCAGTACTTTCATGGAGGTCTCAAAGCCTTGTGGGACATTCCTTGGTATCACTGCTTGAATATTCTTGGTGTCATGTACGTTGGTACATGTGCCTCAACTCAAATTTTATCAGATGTCAAAAGTTAGTTAAAAGTATCTCCTGTCTTTAACAAGCTAATATTACTTATAGGTAGCGGAAACTACTTAAATAAGCTTACATTCTGTTCCTTGTATTCATCACATTTCTCAAAATGGGCAATTTTGCATTTATATCCACATTTCTAGAAATATGTAGTCTCACTATGGTGCCTAGAACATAGTAGGCACTCAGTCAAGTATAAAGTGTGTGTGTGTTGGTGTGTGTGTGTACATATGCAATAATACCTTAGTGACATGTAGGGTTAGTGGTCTGGGGTTGCATTTTTCTTCTGCATCTTGTTATTTTCTTTTTTTTTTTTTTAATGTAAATGTATTTAGTACAGGGTCTAAAGGATCTTACTATACAGATCAGACTCATAGTGATCCTCCTAGTTTTCAGCCGCTCAAGCACTGAGATTACAGGTACACACCACCACACCCAGCCTCATTCACCATCTCCGAGTGCCCTGAGGGTGGGGCTAGCACAGCAGGCTGGGGGATCCAGCCCCTGGCCCCTACATCTGCCTAAGCAGGCGCTTTAATCCGCTGAGCTATCTGGCATTCCTAAAGCTTTGTTTTGTTGTTGATGCTTATAAATTGCTTGTAGTAGGTAGCTTTATCCCTGGTATCAAGGCCTCCCAAGGAAATGTCTATTCCTTAGACGTGCCTGCTAGAGTTAGATATTTCTTGGTTTTTGTGTCTGCCTCCAAATCCTACCTTCCCAAATTATTAGGGATGAGAAATTGCTACATATTTGGTCCAGCACACAGTCCTTTGGGACTAGATCATAGTAATGAATATGATTCCAGACAGTCACAGTGTTCTCTTACAGGAGAAAACAATCGGTTACAACAGGTGCCATACTCAGGCTAAAATAGTACAATTACTAATAACGATAGCATCAAGCATAGCCTAGACACTAACAAACTGTGGTGACTATTAATTTGGTACTTTGAACCATCAGAGCAAGATCTAGAGTTATATAACAAAGTCCAACATAAATCAGGAACTTCCATGCAATGAGTTTCTACTTCATAGCACAGTTTTCCCCTGTGAGGGGGAATTTAAGAGGAATAGAAGGAAAAATTGAAAAATATGTAAAAAGAAAGATAATAGAAGCTAGGCTGAATGATAAAACATGAGCACTCATGGTTTTGGAAACTAGAAAAGACAAGAGGAAAAAAATGAGGAAAAAAGCAAGAGAATATCAAAGTAAACCAGAAAAACTAGAAGAACCAGGTGTAGGGTTACACCTGTAATTCTAGCACTGGGAGGCTGAGGCAGGAAGATTATTGCAAGCTCAAGGCCAGCATGGGCTACATAGTGAATTTGGGGTAGCTGAGCTACACAGTGAGACCCTAACTCAGAAAACAAATAAAGACTAGAGGAAGTGTTTACACACATTAAAAAAAAAAAAAAAAAATCAAAGGGCCGGGGAGATGGCTCAGTGGAATAAGTGCTTCCCTGGCAAGTGCAAGGACCTGAGTTCAATCCCTGGTTCCACAAAAAACTAAAAAAAAATAATAATAATAAATCAAAAACTCATAAAGGACAGTTGAGGAAAGTAAGAGAAAAAAAAAAAAACAAACAGAAACAAACAAGATAAAAACCTAAGCCACAACAACAATTTCTCTGAGTCCACAGTTCTGAGTTCCTAAGTTGGAGCCCAAATCTGTGCTGAACAGCCCTACTGAATCTGCAGTAGGATCAGAGGCTGGTGCTTGGCTGATCTTGGCTTCCAGATATCAGGGCTGGGGGGCTTCAGATAGCAACTCTAGATTCCCCTGGGCAGCACATCCACATGTCCTTGCCCTGCTGTGGTGCCCTTCCTGCCTCTGGGGGAACATCCCAAGGTTGCTCCTGAGTCTGTAAACTCTTTGTGGGAATCTGACTTTTAAAAGAACATCATGGGGCTAGGAGAGATAGCTCAGTAGAATAAGTGCTTGCCTGGCAAGCACAAGGGCCTGAGTAAAATCCTCAGTTCCACCAAATAAATAAATAAAAGAACATCATGATTGGTAAAAGAAATAGGAGTTCTAGCCGGGCATGGTGGCGCATGCCTGTAATCCCAGCACTCGGGAGGCTGAGGCAGGAGGATTGTTGTGAGTTCGAGACCAGCCTGAGCTACAAAGTGAGCTTAAGGCCAGCCTGAACTGCATAGTGAGACCCTGTCTCAAAAAGACAAAAAAAAAAAAAAAAAAAAAAAAAAAAAAAAAAAAAAAAAAAAAAAAAAAA
>PVKA01003878.1:0-21513 GCA_004027165.1 Ctenomys sociabilis
TCTCGGTCTGTGCAGAAGCCCATCTTCGCCTGGCCCAAGCCAATGGTGTACTTGCCTGCATCGACACCATCGTATTTCTCCAACTCTGCCTGGTCAACATACTGAGATGGAAAATAGATCTCCAGGGCAACAATTCCCACATCTTTTGGCCAGCAAGCTTCTGCATTCAAGGGAAGGGACCCAGGCATGGTGAAAGAGCCACACGTTACCGGGAAAGACCCGATCAAAGAAAGGCAGCCACCAGAAGACTCAGAATAGTTTTTCACGTAGGAAAGGTTATAAAGACAGTATGGAGAATATCCACATACCCCACAGCTCTTCTATTGTTAATATCTCATAATAATTAGTTCCATCTATATTTTAAATGTCAAAAATTTCAATTGTGTGAGCATGTGCAGACACACACACACACACATAAGCATGCATGCATGCATATATGATGAACTTTCAGCTGTCGTGGTATTTCTTATCCGTTTTACTATGAAATTATAAACTTTCAAGAATCCTTTCCCTTTTTTTTGGTATTGGAGATTGAACCCAAGGCCTTACTCAGGCTAGACAAGTCCAGCCCCTCCACTTGGAGACACGCCTGCTGCACGGCACAGGCCCCAGACCTCCAAACCTCCTGCCTCACTCTCGGAGTAGCTGGGATCACACCACGTGCATCTCCAGGCCACAGATACCATCTTAATATCACATTTTCTTTAAAAAAAAAAAAAAAAGTTCCTGCACTGCAGTGATGTATTAAATTAAGTGATTCTTCTGCAGACATTTTTAGACTCAAAGCAACTTTTATTCTAAAGGTCATGACTAAATAATTATCTAATTAGCAAAAACATTTTCCTCAGTTCAAAAAGTAATTACAAATTATAACCATAAGAGGGGACTAATAGGGATTTAATGGAAGCGTGAAGTACCTAAGTGCTTTGTTTGCTTGTTTCCCTCCTCTGCTGATGAAGTTAACCTAATTAACTCTTTTCCTTCTGCTTAACAGCTCCATACACTGCTGTTCCACAGAGGCAGTTACAGGGGGAAGATTTAAGTCAAGCAAGCCTTGAGATTTTCTGTGTGACATTTCCTAAAGATGACACAGTTTTAATATGGGAACCTAGTATCTTGGTCCCTTTTCTCCTTGCTGAGACAAAATAATCCACACCAGAAACTTGGGGGAGGAGCGGTTTGTTTTTCTTGGCTCCCTTTCAGTCCCGGCCTGGAGTGCTGACTCCAAGGCAAGCTAGCATGACGAAGGGCACAGTGCTGGAGGGCTGCTCACAGCATGGAGAAAGGGAAACAGAGAGACACAAGAGGAACCTGGGAAGAAGATGCACCCTTCCGAGTCCGTGCCCAGGGACCCACCTCTTCCACTCAGACCACCACCTAACAGCACTAAAGTTATAAACTCCCATGATCCAGTCACCTCCCTAGTCCTGCCTGTGACCATCTGAGGCATTTGGGGGTGGATCTAGCCAGGAATCCTACTGTCCAGTCTGGGAGAAGAGGGAATGGAGCTGGCAAGATAGAACCCACCTTGCCCCATGGGAAAGCCTGCTTGCAGTCTGTACAGAGTTGGCCTTGCCCCCACATGCCAGTGAGCCAGGCACAGGCGACATGCAGAGCACACTGCAGGGGACCGTGCACTTCAGGAACTACAATCATTCTATCCGATGTCTGCTCACCAGTCCACGTGCCTGGGGGCGCGGGGCCTAGCTGGATTCCCTTTGGGTGAGTAGGCTAGAGCCTTGCAGAGCAAATGCCAAGAGAGGATTCACTGCATAACTGAAGAAATGAAAGCTTCACTGACCCCTGAAAGAATCAGTCTTTGACTTGCATAGGCGGCAGCTGGACCTAGAAATCAGGGGCTTTCGATCAAGCTGCCCTGGATTCAGAGCACTAGCAGGTCCCATGGCCCTGAACCTCACTACTACTGCTCAGCAAGCCACCGCCTCAGCTGCATGAACACATGTTCCAGGAGCAAAGACCACCTATCATGTCCCACCCTCCAGAGGCTGGGACCTGCTCTTTTCACAGGAGTCCTAGAAAAGTTGAACACCAAATTCTCTGGGAAGAGGATCTGGGCAGCTGGAAAGCAGTCACAGGAAGATGGACTTTGTACTTAAAGGCTCTATCATTTTAACATTTTGCCATTTATGCATTATCAATTCAAAAAATACATTATTTTAAAATGAACACTGGGTAAGGTCACTTATCTGGACCTACAGTCATCTGAGGAAAGTCATCTCAAGCAGGAGACATGGAAGGGCTCCCTGGGGACTGCTGATCTCAGGGTCCTCTACCCTGTGTGGCAAGGCTGCACCTGGACCCCGTGAGCTCCACACAAGTGAGTGTTGATACCTGCAATCCTTTCTCTGGCCCTCACAGAGAATGAGTGCTCCTCCAAGCTCCCCCACAGCCGCCTGTGGCTGGATACACTTCCTAGTTTTCCTCATCACTCACGGGCATCACCCCAACCTGGAAGCTGCTGACATCTGACTGCATCACTGACCCAGCGACTTCATCACAGTGTTCATGGGCTGCTGGCCACTCTTGGTACCCTACACACTCTCTAGAGCCAGTCCTGGCACCATCCAGGTAACCCCAACATCAACACAGGTGACCTCTTCAAATACCCAGATGCTTGATGGTCAGACCTTTTCTCCTTGGATGATCTTACCTCTTATACTGCTTTAGCAGTCCACTTGCACATCTTCAGAGCCTCTCTAGGCTCAGTTTTAAGCCTGGTGCTTTTGAATGGTCACCAGCCACCTCTGACCTCATGGCTTGGAGAACACAGATGCCCAGATGGTACTGGGCATATGTGCCACACATTTTTGTTTGTGAATTGAATTGTTTGCAGACAGAAATGTTTGTGAACCGAGGTAATACTGTATTACTAAAATTAATTTACTTGTTTCTTTGTAGCTTTTATGTGTTCATGTAAAATCCCATCTGTGTGTCACATTTTTGGCTGGCACTGCATTTCTATGGGACAGCTATGGTCTGGAACAGGTCCTAATCTCCCTCCTCAGGCAGCTCACATGCCATGGGCCACTGTTAACACTTTACTGCCTCACTGTGCCCCAGTTTTCATGATGTTCATGTGGGTAAATCAACCTCACTAAATTCAAATTTCCATAGCTCATTGGGATGCAGAAAATAAGTATCACCCATGTTTCCTTGCCCAAAGTTTGTCATCACTAGAGTTCCCCTCTATTGGCAGCCAGCCCCTCACCAGTAAGACAGAATAACTGACCCCTTCATAGGAATAATCCCTGGCTGAAACATCTATGGGTAGATCCAGCTTGTTGGTGACCTTGGAAAGTAATTTAACCTCTTCATGGCCTGATTTCCTTATTTATAATTTAAGGTGTTTAATTTTGCAGGCTCCATATGTGAGGCATTAGTGAGACACTGAGTCAGCATGAGCAAGGGCTTGCAGGCAAATGATCCCAACACCATCACTGTTTCAACCAAAAGCAGTTCATATGCAGGCAGTGTATTCTGGAAGTGATCCCAGGGTGCTGTGCTGGGAAAACCCACTGGGGAAAAGAGCAAAGCAACTCAGGGATGTGTGATCGCGTTCATTGGCCCTGGCCACACTAACTCAGGCTCTATCTCCCTGCAACCCTTTGAGAATCCTAATGAAGTTCATGTCCAAACTGCCACTCTGGGGAATGCATGTGAGATCTTACTCCCTAGTCCCTAGTGACTTAGGGTGGCTTGCCTGAACAGCTAGTTATGTCCATGAGAGGGATCAGCACGCACACAGCTTAGGGAAAGGCACTGGCTGCCACTGGGAGAAGTTGACCAAAGCCTGTTCTGACATGACCACCATAGCAGGGAGGGCTTTGGAGAATTTGCAGTAGTAAGAGTTAGCTATAAAAGAAAGACATTGTCTTAATGAGCACGATCCTAAATGAAAGCCTAGAGCAAATGGAAGCACGTGTGGCCTTGGCTTTGACATGTGTGTCACAGTGTGTTAAGCCTGCCTCTTCACCTGAAGAAAGGAGAATAACACACTTACTTCAAACTCAGGTATGGCTGACTCAATGTCAGAGTCCTGGTAATATTGAAAGATAGTAATTAGTCTTTGGGTATCAGTTTCACTCTATCCTGGCTCTGCCCAACTGCAGAGACTGAGCCCTTCCACAGCCCAGGTTCAGTGCTGCTCAGGCCCTGATATCACCAGCTCCACAGTAAAGCCCATAGCTTTCCAGAATGGTCACCCTCATACCCATCTCCTCCTCCAGTTCCCCTTCCTACTGCCAGCAGTGTGATAAGGATCCTGCCTGCCTCCCAAAAGTGCACTGCAGCTCCCCAGCAGCAAGGTCCCATGGCCTGCATTGTTCTTATGAACCCACTCCTCCATGGGTACCAGATCTGTCCACAGCACGGCTGGATACCAGGGACACTGGGAATGAAAACATGGACATGCTGCAGCATCTGAATACCACTCTTCTCTGAGATTATGATTGCAGTGTTCTCACCAACCAATGAAAAATAGAAAAACCCAAGGTGATAGTGATGATGATGATGATAATAATAATAATAGCTGTACTTTATGAAATTCCCACTTATGCCAGGCTTAGTGTCAGAGGCTTTATAGGAGGCCACTTATTTGATCTTCACAGCAGTCTTGTGATTATGCTTTATCCCCAGTATCCAAATAAGAGAACTGACAGAAAAGTAATGTACCCACAGTTACCAGTTAGTATGACATGGCACAAGGACCTGAGATCACATCTGCCTGATACAGAGTTCCCACTCCACTGGAACTGTTGTACTTTGAGATCTCTCCAAACAGAATGCCAACTCTCTACATTTCTGGGGCATCATTATAAATAAGGCTCCTGGAGCCAATCCTGTAACAGTTTCTCTGTGGAGGACACCTAGGCAACTCTCCTTGAAAGAAGAGTACTTGTCTCCATTTTGGCTGTGCTTTAGCCTATTTCCATGTATTGATAGGTACAGAGCTGGCTTCTATTTTTCCTTATCCCTTCAACTGACTTTAAACAATGCCTATTGGTCTAGCTAAGGTGCTGGTGGTAGTCACTGAAGAGAGCATACATGTTTCCCTGATAATCCACACCTGCTGCTCTTTAACATGAGCTAGGTCAAGACAGGATGAAGAGCCAATGCTCCAGGCTGTCAGCCTCAAAATAGAGGCTATAACTTCCTGGTGCTTAAAGGATTACACATCAGAGCTGAAGCACCAGACCCCAAAACATTAGATACTATCTATATAGTACAACGCAAAATACTCTTTCTGCATATCCTTCTCTCTGCATAGGACAGAGGTAAATTCAGGTCTCCTACCTAGTCCAGCTCACAGTACTCATACTTCCTGTCATTCTAGTCATTCATCCTCAACTCACTCCTCCTTCATGACTGAATAAAACCTGGGTTCAGCCCTGGGTTGAGGACTTTGTTCCAGATAGCCATCACCATAGCTGGACTTAGGACCCCTGTGCTTCCCATAACTATAAATATGCCTTAGTGTCTTTACTTTCACTGTTGGTTGCACTGCAAGTGGTAGATTGGAATTAACTTGATGGAATTCCAATAACTTATCCATGGGATTACAAATATAAACTTCCTGGACTGATACGAGGACCAAAAAGAACTCTCTACATTTCTCATCCATGGCTTTGCCCTCACATGGCTTCCACTTTCTCTCCATTTCTAGCATGCCTACTAGTTGTGCCCGCTACTCACTCATAAGACTTTCAGTGAGTTCTATACTGAATGCATCAGGAATCTCATTTGGGCACATTACTCTGTTCTCTGAGTCATCTGGCCTGGGCAGTCCCGTAAAGTTAAATTCTTCTGTTCTCTGTATTAGGATAAAATCTAGGTCAGTACCAAGTTCTCCTGAAGAGCAATGTTATACCCAAAGCCAAAGACAGTAAATGAAAGCAAGGGACAGACTAGGCTGTGCTTCAGTCAGGGCTGAGAAAATGCTCTGTAGTTCTAAGGGCAAAGTGCTGTCTCCAAACACCAACCTTTATAGTCATCTGTCTTTTCCAAATGTGTGTCTTACTTTCCACACACTGCATACATATTCAACAGGGAAAAAGTCACATTGACCATTATTTTTCTGTCTGGCAAAAATACATCCTTTACATTTTTCAAGTCCTGTATGCTTACAGAAATACCCTTTGGCTCACTGGTTGGATGCCTACAAAAAAAGAAGAAGCTGTTTATGTCTGTTCCTCTCTGAAACTTCAGATTGGAGCAAGTCATGATGAACCATAACATCTCTCCCATTTCCAGTTCTCAGCGGGATCCCTCCTAGCTGGTCACCCAGCCTGCATGCTCCTCTTACAGAAGCAGTGTCTGCATTCAGCGAATGAGTGATATTGCTCACACGCCCAATCAATTCGTGCTTCAAGACTTGGAAAATATTATCCACAAAGGGACAGCCGTCCAAAAGAAAGGTAAATAAATTCCTGCAGAGAAAATAAATGTCAGTGCTTTTCAGTCACATGCAGCAATAAAACTGATTTAATTCCTCAAGAATATGAGCTGGCAAAGCAGTGGACATGTGAGCACAAAGGTCTCTGCAGGGCAGAGCCAACCTTGGAGTGCGAGGATGATGCCTCAATCCTTTTTATTACTGCCAGTAGGGAAGGAAAAGCTCAGTTTTTCTTTACCTCTCTTTACTTTTACACATATTTTAGAAATAACTCTACTACTAAACAAGCACAGTATAGAATTTAAGAAAAAGAAATGTACCCAAAAAAGGAACACGCTGCCCATTTTCAGGATAGCTAACTTGTGGGGAACAAAAGGCTCATGGGGCCAGGGGATGCCACAAACCATTGTCCAGAGCAGGGAATGCCAAGGACTGGATTCCTAAACCACTTAGTGACTCCTCTGGCCTGTTCAGCTAATAATTACCCTACACACACAGTTATTTCTCTATTTTTCAAAAAGGTGATAATTATGTGACCAGAGAAAGTTAAAACATTCTCTTCAACAAAAGATATATTTTTTTAAGATGTTAAAAAAAATAAGTAGCCTTTCCCTGTATTCAGTACAGGGTCTCACTATGCAGCTCGGACTTCTGGTGATCCTCCTGTTTTCAGCCTTCCACTGCTGGGATTACAGATGTGTGCCACCCTGCCCAGACTTGGTGGCCGGCACAGTGTGTCCTGGGAGCTAGCATGGCATGTGGTGCTGGGCTTTCCCCTTTTCTGGCAAAAGTTTTTTCTCTCTCAGGAAAGGAAAGAAGACAAATGAAGGAAAGTGGGAAAGAATGAAGATTATTTCTATTTTATGGAGAAAAGCATTACAGTAGAAAACTCGTTCAAAAGATTTTTATTATCTAAAAAAGAGGGGTGGGGATATAGCTCAGCAGCACAAGTACCTGCTTGGCAAGCACAAGCACAAGTTCTGTTTAACCTGAGTTTGATTCTCGCTACCAAAAAAAAAAAAGGGAAGCTAGGCAGGGTATGTGCCTCTTATCCCAAGAAGTCAGAGACTGACTTGAACCTAGCCTGGACAGCTTGGTGAGGCCATCACACACACACACACACACACACACACACACACACACACACACACACACACACACAATGAATGAATGAATGAGTGAATGATCTGTCTAACTTGGGTGCATTAGTTAGCACAGTATGTTCAAACTCAACAGATGATAAGGATTAAAATATCAAAAAGAACACGTAACACAGCATGGGCACCGAGTAACATAATGACATAGGATCCTGTGCTCTTATTTATTATGAGTTTCTACTTTTTTCTTGTGGCACAGAGAGAAAAGAAGTATTGCACCACAGCAAACAAATTAAACATTTTGGATGCTCTTTGGAGTAGGCCAAAAAAAAAAAAAAGGGGCCCCCTCTTATTGATAGAATAATTATAGGAGGCTATCTGGCTACACAGTCTTTCTACACACTGAGGCCCTCTGATGGTATGTCTTGGAGGAAAAAGGAACTGTTTTACACATTCTAACATCAGATGTGTGTGACCAAATGAACTGCATCTCTCAGTGGGGTCGATGGGAGTTTCTTCATTTCTAAGAAGCCATCGCTGCTCAGCACCACCCTCAGAGCCCACTAAGCTGCGCACCACACCTGCCTCCCAGAAGGTGGCCCTGGCCAGACACAGCGTTCCTGTGTCAGTCCCACCACAGCCTGCTCCTTGAAAGAGAAAGTTCTCACTGAACACCACTCGCCCCCACCCTTGTCTCCTAAGAAGTATAAATTATTGCAATTACAAGGCTATAGTCTAAAGCAACCTTGTGCAGTAAAAAGATAATATGAACCATGTAAATCTTGCAAACAACCAAGATGCTCATCACATGAGGAATAGTTGAAAAAGATGTGGTATCTTTATACAATGGAGTATTACTCAGCTATAAAGAATGATAAATTTGAAGCATTTATATTGAAATGGATGCCACTTGAACATATACTCATTTATGTGCAAATATCGTGTAGTCTCCCTAGTATAAGAAATCAAAAGAAGAAAAACAAATAGAAAGGTATAACAACAACTAAAAAGAAGTTAGTCAGGTAGTTAGGGTAAACTGAACTGCATGTGTTGCAGGGTAATAATCAGCTTCTCTTCTGGATGGTTAAGAACCTAAGTTTTCAGATCAAAAATTGGAGCAATGGAAAGGCTGCAAGGTGAGCCAACATTTTGACCCTAGCCTTTCTAGGTCGGTGAAGACTCAGGACATAGGAGAACCTGTACTGTAACATCATGGAACTCAGTTGTGTCCCAAATTTTCTGATCAAGGAGATTATGGAGCCACAGAGGAATGCGATCAATGATCTATAGTGTGCCTAAGGAGAGTCACATGCAGAGAAAGTCCAGGCTTTCACAGAGAGCAAACTGGTCAAGCAATGGCTGTGACTAATCCGCATGGCTGACACTGACAAAGGATCTACAAAGTGAGGTACAGGGTTGCAGGATGAAACCTGAGGGGACTTGACTGACCTCATCAGATACAAAAGTTACATTTTTTGTTATATAGGTCTGGCTTTATCTCAGTCTTAACCATCCAGCAGAAAGTATAAAATTGAGGTATACAAAATAAGGCCATAGTAATAAGCTGAGCTGTAAATGGCTCTAGCCAACAACTTCTTCGGATGACCCACTATTATTGTGGACAGCTGGACTCTGTTGGATTGTTTTGCTGAACTCAAGCACCTA
This sequence comes from Ctenomys sociabilis, assembly GCA_004027165.1. Classification (NCBI taxonomy): domain Eukaryota; kingdom Metazoa; phylum Chordata; class Mammalia; order Rodentia; family Ctenomyidae; genus Ctenomys; species Ctenomys sociabilis. The sequence goes on from PVKA01003878.1 coordinate 9,175, forward strand.
TAATAATTGAATGACAATGGAATAGCCATCTCCAACAGGACTAAACAAAAAAAGGGGGGGATACAAAGGAAGAACCGTTCTGTGTTTGTATAAACAGCACAGTTAGGATAAATATGCAGTACTTTTGCATAATTCTATGAGAAGAAAGATTTGCACTAATAGTGTTTGGACAGGATATCCTGTCTATTTCCAGGCAGGTGATGATGACTCTGAGCTATCTCCCAGTCCCCTCCTGTCTATTTCTTGTACTAAGGTAAACCACTGGGAAGATAACAATGTAAAAAGTATTAATTATTGAAACTGTACTATAATTCAGCTTTAAAAAAAGACAGGTATACAGCTACATTCTCTTAATTCATTGATTAGAGGCATCTGCTCTAACAGTGTTTGTAAACAGAATATCATGTATGCACCTTGTACAACAAAAAACCACTGCGAAAACAATATGCAATGTATTAATTATTGAATCTGTTCTACTAATTTGATTTGAAACTGTCTCATTGCTACTTGTTCTTCAATAAAATAAAATAGAAAAAAAACAAAAGAAGAAATACAAATAGAAAGGTATAACACAAAAAGAAAGTGGGAACTTGAGGATTGAACAACAAGGAGAGGGTAAGGAACAAAGCTGGGAAACAGGACAGGGACAAAGCCATATTTGTACACACAAAATGGGCAAGGCAAAGACCCCAAGAAAGATCAGGAGGTTTTTGAAAGTAACAGTTAAATGGTAGGATTCTCAACCTGACTATCTATATACAATGACACCTGTGAACCAAGCAATGCACTAAAGATAGCAATGTGTAATAGAAGGGTCATGCTTGGAGTGCCTGCCATTCTGGTCTGCTAAATACATACTTCCTGTCATGACATACGAATTATTACCATACTGTCTCACAAGTTTTGGGGGGGGTAATAAGTGAAAAAAAAGACACAAGGAAAAAAAATATTACAGGACTATTCTACTACAAGGAGTATATGGTTAGATTTCTAAGTTTCTGTGTAATAATATATGTATAGTACTATTTTTTCCTCATATTCTGTAAGGACTTAAAATTTGATACATCAATACTTAATGGAAAATGTCTGTTCCACATTATGCCTAAGATGTTTGATATTTAGACAGATAGGGTAAACTGAATTGCATATGTTGCAAGGTAATAATCAGCTTCTCTTCTGGATGGTTAACAACCTAAGTTTGCATATCAAAAATTGGAGAAATGGAAGGGCTACAAGGTCAGTCAACATTTTCACCCTAGCCTTTTAAGGTGAGTGAAGACTCAGGACATAGGAGAACCTTTACTATAACATCATGGAACTCAGTTATACCCCGAATTTTCTGATCAAGGAGATTATGGAGCCACAGAGGAATGTGATCAGTGAAGTATAGTGTGCCTAAGGAGAGTCACATGGAGAGAAAACTTTCTCACAGGTTTTCACAGAGCAAATTGGTCAAGCAATGTCCATGACTCATCCACATGGCTGACACTGACAAAGGATCTACAAACCGCGGTACCGGGTTACAGGATAGACCCTGAGGGGACTTGTCTGACCTTATCAGATATAAAAGTTACATTTCTTGTTATATAAGTCTTGCTTTATCTTGGTCGTAACCATCCAGCAAAAAAATATAAAAATGAGGTATATAAAGTAAAGCCATAATAATATGCTGAGCTATAAATGGCTCTAGTCAACAACTTCTGTGGATAATCCACTATTATTGTGGACTTCTGGATTGTGTTGGAGTGTTTTGCTAAATTCAAGCACCTATAATAACTGAATGACAATAGAATAGCCATCTCTGATGGGACTAAATAAAAAAAAAAGGGGGATACAAAGGAAGGACAATTCTGTATTTGTATATACAGAACAGTTAGGATAAATATGCAGCTACTTTAGTGTAATTCTATGAGAAGGAAGATTTGCACTAATAGCACTTCGACAGATATCCTTTCTGCTTCTTGTACTATGGATAACCACTATGAAGATAACAATGTAATAAGTATTAATTATTGAAACTGCACCATAAGTCATCTTTAAAAAAAAGATAGGTATACAGATACATTCTCTAAATTCAGTGAATAGAGGGATCTGCTCTAATAGTGTTTGTAAATAGAATATCATGTTTGTACCTTGTACAACAAATAACCACTAAGAAAACAATATGCAATGTATTAATTATTGAGTCTGTTCTACTAATTTGATTTAAAACTGTCTCATTCCTATTGGTTCTTCAATAAAATTATGGAAAAAATATGAATTACATATGTAACTTAAAAATGTCTCTTTAAAATTTTGTTCTTATGTGAAAAAGGTAAGAAACCATTAAAATTAATTTTATTATTTTCTTCAAAGCAATATATGAAAAGGTATATCAATACAAAACTTTTATAAATATATTGAAATACTAGTTTTCATACTTTTTTATGTATTTAGTACCGGGTATATAGGGTCTCACTACACAGATCCAACTCACAGTGATCCTCCTGTTTTCAGCCTCCGAAATGCCGGGATTACAGGCCCATGCCACCACCCCCAGTCTCAGTCTTCTTGTCAGTTTGCCCCAGGGCAGCGCCAGTACAGTACGTTGGGGTTTGAACCCCAGTGTTCACACCAGCCTAAGCAGGTGCTTTAGTCTACTAAGCTATCTGGCCAGCCCTAGCTTTCATACTTTCTTAAACCATGTCTGTAGAGAGCTGCGAGCGGCGCCAGCTTCCGCCTTCCACTCCCCCGCTGGGTGAGTGCTCTCTGTAGTAAACAACTCCTTATATGGCTAAGGCAAAGGCTCGGCGCCCTTCCGCGTATCTGGACCTATCGGCTGCGCCCACGTGTCACTCCAGGGTTGGACGCCTTGTGGTATATAGCTTGGGGCGGACTTGCCCGGGTCAGGAGCGGGAGCAGAGGAGGAGCGGAGGAGCGGGAGGAGCGGAGGAGCAGGAGGAGAAGGCAATCCATGGAAGAATAAAGCATTGCAGAGACAACCAGTGGTCGCGTCTTCCTTGCAGGCGAGGATGCGCGCGACACATGTCTTTAAAGTTTTTTAAACAATACTTTGAAGTTTTATACATGCAGCAAATTGCAATTCAGATTAACCACATTTCCAGAGCCCAGCAGACACCACCTGGATATGGAAGGCCTGGGTATTGCCAGGATCAGGCTAACCCAGCCCCGCTTATCATAGTCTCCATTCTGCTGAGATGACCATGGGGCACTGTCTACAGCACTGAGAAGATCTGGGGTCCTAAAGGAGAACTTCATAGGTCACTCTGACTCCTGTGAGAGACACAGAAATCAAGGCAATGGTAAAGAAAGAGGCTCTACCCTTAGGATCCTACCTCTGGTCAACCTATGAGCCACTCTAGGCCTGACAAGCCACACAGGGTTTTCCTGAGGGTAGAAAGGACCAGAGGCAGCTTTGAAGGGAGGGTTTTGCTTCTGCCCAAGAATAGCAGAACCTGTTATTTAAACTACCTAAGGCTTCTCAGCCCAAACCAGGCTGAGAACAAAGCAACTGCCTGGTGCCAGGGCCTGGAGAGCTAAGAGCTTTGCTCGTTCCTGCAGGAGAGAAAGGAGAGGAAGGTGGAGGCCCAGGAAGAGGGAGGGCAATTCTCATGCCCACTGGCCTTTGCTACTTTGTGTATAAAAGAATGGAAATGATCTTTCAAGAATTTAAAATTCTTTTTCAAAGGAGATTATTAACCACTTAAATTACCCCCCCACCTCCACATATTCAGACAACATGAACAATAATGGGAAGGTGGGCCTGGACTACTCACCGTGCCCAGACTGCCCCAGCTTCCCTCTGCCTGGGTCCCTGCTCATGCCACTGTCCACATCCCAAATGTCCTTTCCTTTTTCCACTGACCTCCCTATATCCTGGCTATAACCCATCTGCTCTCTAGAGCCTCCGCCCACCTGTCTTCATCCATTGCTCTGCCTTGTGAGCTGGTCCACCTGGAGGTGGACCCTGCTAGGCACACCCCTTAGGTCTCAGATGCCCACATGCTCCTCCACCCCACATGGTCTCTGAGTGCTCTGCTAGCCACTGTGCTAGCGAACAGAATCAACATGTCTCCTGCTCCCCACATCAATCCATACTTCTGTCAGTAACATTTCTCTCCACACTGTCAGATTTGCAGCTTGGACGTCAGGAACTAACTACCAGCCCATATAGGTCACGGGTCATGGACCCTCTGAAGGGGTGACTTCTGCCTTCTCACAACCCTGGGGAGTCAGAGAATTTCGCCTCACACTGAGTAAGCACCACTGCACTCCACTAGTAGGAACTTTCTAAGAAAGGTCACTTCCTAGAAGCTTCTGCTCTCCCAGAATTAGTCTTGCCTAATGACTGTGGTCATGCTTGGTAATGGACTAGTTCTTGTTACCAGGAGGGAAATGCTGAGTGGTCAGGATGACACCTTGATGACAGCCTGATGACCACAACCCTTCATGGACACCAGGCAGGCCATGCTCTCAAAGACTCAGGATGTTAGCATTCAAAGCATCTGGGGGGGGCTGAGTCTCCACTGGACCTCACAGTTCATCCTGCTACACTTTGAGGGGACTTGAAATGGACTCTTTAACACAACAGCAAGATTTTAAAGTGGCAGCACATGGCCTGTCCTGAGTCCAGATGGAGCACTTCCCCCCACCCCTGCCATCCCATTACTTGGACAAATGTGCTTCAACAGCCTACCAGGCCCCAAGAGGACCGTAAGGATACAGAATGTTTTTTGGTATTTTCTACAACATTGGATGTCATTTTTAAGGTTTGTTAACTTTTTTAAAAACAATCCTTAAAAAAATAATCTACACAAACAAGAAAATGCTCTGAGATGCAAGTGATTAAATTAATAAAGTAGAGACATTGTATTGTACTTTGAATAGTAGTCCTAGGAGAGGTTGATTCAATGTGGCCCACATTGTGAGAGAAAAATACATGAGATCACAGAGATAACAGCGAAGAATGAAAATTACCAGAAAGGAGTAGATTCATGGTGCTGATATCTCTGAAATATCTTCTCATTAAGAAAACCTGAACAAAGAGCTCTACAAGGCTAAGGACTGCTCTGCAGGGCAGTAACGAGCCTGGAAGGCAGAATTTCTGTCTATGACATTGTGTTGATGCTTTGTAGCTCATTGCCAAAGTCAGCAAGAAAAGTGACTGGGGATTTTTTCAAACATATTTTTATTATTGTTTTTAGCCTTGGTGGGAGGAATCTCATGTTCTGAAAGCAGAGGACAGCAGGCTGTCTCCAGCCAAGCACAGTAGGATGGTCTCCCCCTATGGCTGTGCATTCCCAAGCCCTGGGTAGAAGGAGGGGGGCAAGAGGACAGAGAAGTCTCTCCCTAGGCACCTAAGATAGGGCCTCAAATCAAACCCCAAAGCCATAACAATCTCTGCACAGACCTAATGTGCAGAGGCATCAGCTACAGAACCAGCCTGGGAGCACTCTCATTTGTGGGACACATGCATTATGACAAATGTTTTCCACATTTATACACAGCAGTTATCCTACCCTCAAAAAGAGCCCTATGGGCCGGTGAGACAGCTCAGCAGTCTAAAGACTTACTTAGGAAAGCTTAGACAGGTGCAGGGTACCGCAGCTCGATCCCTGGCACCACATGCTGCACCAGCACTATTCTCAGGGCAGGCTGAGGCCTACATGTGGGGAATAAAATGGGGGAGAATGCAACTGTTTTGATCACAAAGTACACAAAGTAGTTAAAACTCACTCTCCCTTTTCCTTAAAAACACAGATCTCCTATAGGACTAGGCATGGTGGCCCACACCTGTAATCCCACCACTTGGGAGGCCAGCGCAGGAGCACTGCTGTGAGTTTGAGGCCAGCATGGGGTATATAATGAGCCCTTGTCTGAAAAAAAATCTATTATATAACAAATCTACTTTTATACCCTAGAAGAGATGAATATACACAGTGTAAGAGGGATGTTTTCCTATTATTGATAAGCATAGCTTTCTTTAATGCTAATCCCAGTTCTTAAAAGTAGCTGCCTGTGGATCAGAAAGACATACCTGTGCTAAAATCCATGATCACTCAACAGCTCTTCCTTTTAGCTGGAATTCAGCAGTCACATTCTCCCAGATGGATACCAATCCCAACAGTATTCGGGAAACATCGCTTTGCACCCTGCCTACCAAGCCGCTCTCACTGCACTCTGGTGCCCGCAGGACAACACTGACCTGATCACCATAAATGCTCACCACCACGGGCAAGAGAGAGCACTGGGTCCAGGGTGAAAGATGAGCCCCTGCCTCCAACCCCACCTCAGTCAGTAACTGCCTCTGGCTCTTCGTTTCTAAAATAAGACACACAAGAGGGTCTCCAACACCCTCCCCAGCACCATGTTTCTAGAACTCTACTTGCCCACACTTCCTTGGCATAGCTCCCAGCTCTACACCGCTGTGCCTGACCCTGGGAAGCAAGAGGAACCTCTGGGGCCATCACAAGTGTCATTATGAGGATCTGCATTTGTTGAAAATCTTTAGCCCAGGAATAGAACAAGCAGGGAGATGAGGATAAGCAGAAAGAATACTGAAAACTTTCCATCATTCCAGGTTGACTGCATGTGGGAGCCATGTGGTAGGGGTTCCTGTGAGCTGACCACTACGATTCTGATCCAGCAGGATTGTGATAGTCAGAAAAACTGGGTTTTAAAGCTTGGGGTGAAATTCCCCATATATAAAATTAAGTATTCTGCAATCCACAGTCTGGCCACACGGGGCACACTCATGGGCTAAGGGAACTGCAGCTTGCCATCCCTCACCGCCACAGCAGTCACAGGTGGCATGGGGAGCAGCCATGGGCAGCACTCACACAAAGGGCAAAGCAAGCAAGGAAGGAGATGCTGCATGGACTTCTCACAGATTTTAACAGGATTTTTTTTTTTTTAAAGGCTGACCTCAGGCAATGAACTGTCAATAAACATGAAAGAAGTCTCTGGAGAAAGACAAGCAAATTAGTTTCCTCTTTATACTCAAACCCTGGGCTAAACATAAGTGAACGCGAGGCAGGAGATGAGTGCGGCCAGCCATCTGGGCAAGTGGGCATGACCTATCAGTCACAGAGAGCCAGGGCACATGTGTCTAAGCCCCACAGCTGCGACCAATCAGAGAATGCTACCTTCAATTCTTCTGCCATTATACCAAGCAGGCTTTTAATTGCACAGCCTAAATATGGTGTCAGGAGTGGGAGATATGAAAGACATCAGTCATTACCTTCTGGCTGCTGTGTACTCTCTCTGTCTCTGTCTCTGTTTCCCTCTCTCTCTCCTTCTCTCTCCCCGGCCCCAATGGCATGGTCTCACCCTCCAGTGAGTACTTTTTGGCCACACTCATTCTGCAGAACATGTTTCTTTTTCTACCTTTGTAGATGTAAGATCTCACTGCCTTGTCCAAGTGTCTTGACCAATTCTTTGTTCAACACCAAGAGCCTGGGAAGAATGTTTACAGGGGACCACAGTACCCCACAACTGCATAACAAAAATGGCTATTCAGGTAAGAGTTCATATCAGTGTATAATGGGGACATTAAGTGTTGAGGTCAAACACTGTTTTTAGGGTTTCACTAGATTTCCCAGTTTTAACTCATGACCCAGTTGCTCAAGAACTGGCTCTCATTTTAACTTGTTTCATTCAGGATTGTATTTTGGTAGAGTCCTAGAATTCAGCAACTAGAAAGATAGGTCATGGCACTGGAGGTACAGATTACAATAGTATCTTCCCAGTTGCCAAAATTGCTGTTTCGCTGAACCTATATCATGCTGAAAGAACAAACAGAACAAGAAGAAAACCCATCAAACATAAGAAACTATGATGGACAGACAGTTCACGAATGCCAGCACTGCAAGATTGTTCTCATGAACTGTAAGACCTGAGACATTGGGCACAAGAAGCAGGGGAAGATTGGTCTGCCTGGCCCAGGGGCATGGAGCTGCCCCCACTAGCAGGAAGGGAGTGGGCAGCAGCCTGGGGGAGGGCGGTGCTGACCTCTGGCCTGATGGAAGAAAGTTTAACTTCCTCCTGCAGTGAGAAGTCTCACTGCCAGAAGACAATTGGCAGAAGAGAGAGGACCAGCAGTAGGGTGCATGGTGGCCTGAGGATGTCTCCAAAGACAGAACCCTGAGGGATGCAAGAAGTTAGGTCACTGCATGCAGCAGTTCTGTTAACTTGTCAAAGAGTCAGGCAGCCACAAAGCTGAAAAGAAAAACAGGCCAAGAATGCTCAGTGGTGTACAAGATGCTCATTGCCTGAAACCACAGGGAATCTGCCTAGCTGTGCCCCTCACCCTGACCTCAAGCTTCAGATCTGAGGATAAATCAATCAGGCAACAGACCGACAGCCAGGAAAGGCCGATAAACTCTGTTTGGATATATCCTTTATCTCTTCTGTTGCCCCCACTAGCAGGAAGGGAGAAAGCATATAACACTGTTAATGGTATAGCATGAGAATGAAGATTTTTATACAAAGTTCAATTCAGATAGGAAGAAGATGGATCTGGGAGTAGAAGTAAAGGCAACGGACAATGGGATGAGATGAAAAGGGAAAGGAGGACCATGGCAAGGGTCATCAGTGCTGACCTCAGATGGGCATGGACCTCAGTGCTGACTGCCACGCATGCCCCACGCAGTGAGTTCCCTTACTTCCTCAGGTTTTGGTGAAATGGGCTTCAGGAACTATCTCAGAAGGTTACTGTGCATTTCACTGCACATACCATGAGCAACAGTGAGAAAGCTAAGGAGAGCAAGGGTGCAGGGCCTGAGCATGCAGGCAACACTTAATGAACACCATTCATTCTAGTACTAGGAACCTACAAGGAAAAGGAACTGACTGAGGCAAAGTAGGAATGAGGGCCTGCAAAGAATCTGAAAAAACAATCAAAATAATCTCCAGGGTACAGAGGCATCTCAGCTCAGAACTTAATTCTTTCTACAATTCTAGCTGGAAATCAAATTGGTTACAAATCATATCAAATTCAATGGTTAGGCTCAATGTTGACCTTATGGAGAAATGTAATTCAGTTCCTAACAAATTCAGTTCCTAATTTGGTTTGTGACCAGAATTGCAGGAAGAATTAAGTTCATGAACCGAGGTCCCACTATATAATGGAGACTGGCCATGCAGAGGAGTGCCAGAAGGCTGAGCAGGGCAGAAGGCTTAAAACGGATGTGGAAAAGGATGAATTAGTGACTCAACCTATTAAAGACATTTTTGAGAAATAAACAAAGCGGAACAAAAATAATAAGCTAAAATACAAACACAGAAAACTCCCTGGGATGGAGAATAATATTCACATGCAAAAGAAAGGGCTCACAATATTTCAAACAAAATCAATTTTTTAAAAGTTTAATATCTCTGCCTAGACATAAATAAGCAAAAATTTAAACTTGGGAGATAATCTTTAAAACCCCTCCAAAGAAAGTTCCTCTCATAGAGAGGCTGTTCAGACATTCTATAAACTATTCCAGAGCACATAAGATGACAGAAAAACCCAAGTATTATATCAAGTGAATTAAGAAAACAAAACTGGAGGAAAAAAGGAAGCCATTAACCCTACCTTCATTTCTGAGCAATGAAAAACCATCTAAATAAAACCCTAGCTGACTTAACTCAGCAATATCTAAAACACATAGACATAATCGAGTCGTTCTCAAGGCAAAAATGGTCTGCAATCTGTGCATCTGCTACATGCCATAAACAATGCTGTTAAAATATTTTTCCAGTGAGAAGCTTCAAATATTACTTTTGCCAACCTGAGTAAATAAAAGGCTGTGTAGATATTTATGAAGTAGTCAACTCCCCCATTTTAAAATAGTTCTGCACACATATTTGAAATTATATAACAAAAGAAATATTGATCTTTAAATATTTTTTTATTCTCTCATATCATGAAAACATTTTATTCCACTTCTTCCCATGCATTCTTGATAATATTTCTGTTGCTACAAAACCTTCTGAGATATTTCACACAGTCTTCCAGAGCTACCATCTTTGCTTCTGAGGACGGGAAGGTGATATCCTAGTCCACAGGCACTTTCAAGAAATCCTGTCCTGAAATTGTATAACCTAGAATTCTACAATGAAGACTTGTTTCATAAATTTATGGCCTCCACTTCTTACAATTGTGGATTCATCTCCCAGGAAAAACTATTGAATTGCACTGTCTTTCTCCTTTTTTATTTATTCTTTTGAGGGAATTCTATATATAGTCAATATTGGCATAATCAAAGTAAAACAAAATAAAATGAGCCCTGCATGGTGGTACCTGCCTATAATTCAAGCTACTCAGGTAGCTGGCTGAGGCAGCAAGATTACAACTTGGAGACCAATATGGATAACTTCAGTAAGACCTTGTCTCTAAAATAAAAAATGGCTTGGATGCAAGGACCTGGGTTCAAGTTTCATTAGCGGAAAAAAGTAACATAAAAATGAATTGAGAAGGACTATTAGAAGAAAGCTCTTACAGGAATTTAAGATGTCTCTTGCTGGTCTGAAAAACATTTTTTGGGAGTCCCAATATTTATCTTTAAAAATCATTTGTTTATTTATTTACTCACTTGTTTGGTACAGAGATTCACAACACAGCTTGGAATTGTAGTGATCCTCCTGTCTTAGCCTCCCGAGTGCTAGGATTATAGGCATGCAACACTATGCAGGGTTTTGCTGGCCCACATAGCGGACCTGGGGTTCTGGAGCCAGTATGGCATGCAGTACTGGGGACTAAATCCAGGTTCTTGAGCTAATCTTATATTCAACCTTTTTCACAGCAGAGAAAATTATAGTGTATGGATGACACTAAAGCAAGTGAATAAGGCTGCTCAGTGTGACACTACCCCTACCTGCTGGGCCTGAGGCAGCCCAAGCCTGCAGCCCACTATGGGAGGTGCTGCTCTCCCAAGAGGACAACAGGAACATCAGGACCTCATCTTTGAGGCAGGGCACACTGAGGTGCTTGCAGAGATGCCAACACTGGGCTCCACCGGCTGTGTGTTATGGGCTAAGTAAGGTGACCTCTCTGTGTTTCAATTCTCTCATCTTCAAAAAGAGACAACCTCAGAAAGTGAAACAAGGGCTGGCAAAATAGCTCAGAGGCTTAAGTGCCTACCTGGCAAGGGCAAGGTCCCAAGTTCAAGCCCCTGTATAAAATAAATAATTAAATAAAAAATAAAAAGAAAGCAAAACAGTATGAGGATTAGCTGAACCAAAGAAAGTACTCAGAACTATGACCTGTACTGTCAATAAATGCTAGATTCAATAATCCTGCCTGATTTTAAAAGTAAAGCAGTGCTGGGTGTGGTGGCACAGGTCTGTAATCCAAGCTCTGAGGAGGCTGAGGCAGGAAGACTGGTGAGAGTTTGAGACCAGCCTGAGCTACAAAAGCTACAAAGTGAGCTCAAGTAGGCCTGAGCTATATAGCAAGACCCTGTCTCAAACACACACACACACACACAAAAGCAAAGCAAAGCAAAAATGCAAAACAACCCTCAAAAAAAAGAAACCCAAAACTCATGAATAGAAACCAAAATTAATTCCTTCACATCCTTTTGCCCTTACAATATCACTTCATAATAAAATTCACTAGACTGGGGCTGGGGAGACGACTCAGTGGAATAAGTGCTTCCCTGGCAAGAACAGGGGCCTGGGTTCAATCTCCGGGCCCGCCAAAAAAAAAAAAAAAAAAATTCACTAGATAGTAAGATCTGATCTTACACTCAAAAGTTTACAATCTAATTTTCAGGTTGGGGCCAAGAATCTCTAAGGATTTCAGAAAGCCACCCTTATGGAAGACAAACTAAAGCAAAGATACAAACACATTGGAAAAAAAAAAAAAAAAAAAAAAAAAAAAAAAAAAAAAAAAAAAAAAAATGGAAAAAAAAAAAAAAAAAAAAAAAAACTCTAAAGAAAGAGATGTTGGGATTACAAGCAAATTTAAATATGAATATGCATGAATATATATAATTATATACATATACAAACACATACATATGCACACCTAAAATTAATGGTTAAAGCATAGGTTTTCTTTTTTGTTATTTGTTTTTAGAACCAGGGATTGAACTCAGGCCCTTGCACTTGCCAAGGAAGCGCTTATTCTACTGAGCTATCTCCCTGGCCCCTAAAGCATAGGTTTTCGATAAATACTTTATTATATATCTACAAAGTAAAAATCAAACTATAAAAAAGAAATTATCTAAGAATGAATTCTTTGTAACTAAAGACCATAGTGGTTATTTTCAAACACAGAAGAACTGTAAAGAAAGAGAGAGAGAGAGAGAAGAGGAGGAAGAAGATAAGGAGGAGGAGGAGGAGGAGGAAGAA
>PVKA01003878.1:21613-93573 GCA_004027165.1 Ctenomys sociabilis
ACAACCAAACAACTCTGCACTGCAAGAAAACCTCCCATTTAAAAAGATTCTACATAGAACTCACTATGCAGTGCAGGCTGGCCTCAAACTCATAGCAATCTGCACTCTTAAATAGAAAGTGTTTACTGAGTACAGAGCACAAGGAATAAGCAAAGGTCCGAGCTCAAAGCACATCAGAAATTTTAGAAATCTATGTCTAAGGAAGGGGAAGAACCATACATATAACATCTGAGAAATCAGAAAGGCTCTGCCAAATGAGAATGGTTTTCAAGTAATCTGTGGGTGCTAACGTTAGAATTTTCCTTTTTCCCTCCTTTTGTTCTGTCATATAATCAACATGTATGCTTTTATGGTCAGAAAGACTATTCAATACACCAAATCTATGCCTGGAGACTGAGGCTAGACTTAACTGGCTCTGTTTCTTATGTCTTCCTAGGTCATACTTGTCCCCTCCAGGTAGTAGAGTCACAGCCAGGGAAGATGGGACACCCCAGCCCACTGTCCACCCGTGAGCCTGTCCATTCACACTCACTCGGTCAGCAAGCAGGTGCTTTCAACACCTTCCAAGAATAGTTCACTATCTGAAGGAAAAGAGGAATTATTTTTCCTGAGACACATCTTTCTATCCATTATGATCATGTCTCCACTGCTGCAGTTGGCATTTATTTTAATAAGGAAATGCTAACTGCTGCCATCTATCTTCATTCCACTTATCGAACCACGTCCTCAGCTTTGCCAAGAGATGAGTTTCCTATTGACAGACTCACCTGTGGAGAAGATGAACACCGTGTTGTTCCAGAGCCCGTGACTTCTCAAGGCCGCCGTGACATTTCCTACTGCTTCATCCATGAGGGACACCATTCCCGCATAAAGATGCCGGTTCTTATCATGGATAAACTCATATGGCTTCAGGTACTCCTCTGGGACCTGTAGGGGCTCATGCACAGACTGCAAAGCCAAGTAGAGAAACAGAGGCTGGAAAGAGAGTTAATCCACATCAGTGAAGATGATAACCTCAACCCAAGAATAAACATGTAGTTATGCTGAGGTATCTAAGGTATTTAAATGGAAACAATAAACATAGATGGGTGAGATACTCCAGATTCATCAATTAATAAAAATATCAAGACAACATACATAATGCATTGAAAATATTTCTGAATCATAAAAATGATAAAAAAATTCATTCAGAAAATATAAATAACTCTTACAACTCAATAATCAAAGGCAATCAACCTGTCTACAAAGGGGACAGAGAATTTGAATAGAAACTTCTCCAAGGAGCCATATAAATGGCTATAAATATGAAAGATGGTCAAAAAATTCTTTGAAAAATGCTTAAAAATTTGCAATGACATATAATTTTATACCCACTGGGGTGGTTATAATTCTTAAAATGGAAAATAACAATAATGTTGATGAGGATATGGAGAAACTGGAACCCTCAAACACTCTTAGTAGGAATGTAAAATGAGATATGTAGCCACTGAAAAATTAATGTGGCAGTTTCCCAAATCTTTTAACATAGCTAGCATATTATCCAGCATTTCTATTCCTACAGAAATGAAAACATATATCCACATAGAACCTTGACAAATATTCAATGCAACCTTTTTTTTTGTAACAGCAGAAAGGTAGGAGTGACCCAAATATCCATCAATTGAATGGATAATGAAATATGGAGATTTTCAGCCAGATATGACAATAAAAGAAATGAAGTATTACAATACAAATGGACCTTGAGAACATGCTAACTGGCCAAACATGAATAATCATGGGTTTATAAGTGAGTTTCTATGCATCCTTCAAGACAGGCAAATCTCAAGAGATAGAGAGTAGACTCAAGGTTATCAAGAATATAGGGAATTGAGAATAGCAGAATAGTTAGACAACTGGTACAGGCTTCTTTTGGGGTGATGAAAATGTTTTAAATTTAGATTGTGGCAATGGTTGCATGACTCAAATTTACTACTGAACTGTATGCTTTAAATGAGTATATTTTATACTATGTAAATGATATCTTGATAAAAATGTTAAAAGCAAGGAGTTCTAGACTGGCCTAGAGAGCCCTGATCTAAACAAATAATAAAATCCATAATAGCAAACATATTAAATATTATATATGTAGTAGATACTCTGATAACACTTTTTTTGAAACAGGGTTGAACTCACTATATAGCCCAGGCTAGCTCTGAACTTAGGGTAATCCTCTTGCCTCAACCTCCCGAGTGCAGGGATTATGGCATACACCCAGTTCTGATAATAATTTAGGTAATCCATCTTATTTAATACTCACCCTATGCTATGTCCATTTTATTTACTTTTTCTTTTTGGATACAGGGCTCACTTTGTAGTTCAAGCTGGCCTTCAATTCACTATATAATGCAGACTGGCCTCAAACTCATGGCAATCTTCCTACCTCAGTCTTCCAAGTCCTATATTATAAGCATTTACCCAGAAGGTTGCATGATTTGCCCAAGTTCACAACTGGGGAGTAATTTCCTATTGGAAACCTCACCATTACAATATGTATCAATAGGCATTTTTGTTTTTTGCTTTAGGTAGAATAAGTCTCCACCCATTTCAGAAGAGATTTAAGGTTTTCTGGTATATTTTATGAGGAAAGAAATAAACACCATGCTTTGTTAGTCTTCATATAAAACCAAACATAAGACTAATTTAATTCCTGGCAACTAAAACATGGGATCCACTGATTCTCTTTCATCTTTTACACCAGTCTGCACCATTTAACATGGGTTGCTTCCCAGGCTGGCCTTGCCTGCTTCCCAACATAGTATGAGGCATTCAGTTCATTGTGCTACTACAAAATTCCTCTGTGAGAACAAAATCCCTAAGGAGACAACTGGCTAGGGCTGGCCAGATAGCTCAGCGGACTAAGGCACCTGCTTAGGCAGAGTGCCAGGGCTGGGGGTTGGATCCCTGGATGCCATGCTAGCCCTGCCCCTGGGACGTGCTGAGAGGGCGACTAAGACTGAGATACACACAGTATCCATTTAATCAGTTTAAATAAGCATGCAAAAATATTATGGCATGCACCTATAATCCCAGCACTCAGGGAGCTGAAAATAGGAGAATCACAAACAGGAGAATCACTGAGTCTGATCTCCATAGTGAGACCCTGTAGACCCTGTACCAAATACATTTAAAAAAAAGAGAAACAACTGGCTTAGCCCAGGAATAAACATGATTCTGTTAAAGTATCTGAGGTGTTTAAATCTCATGAATGAATGGGTTAGAAAGTAGGTACTGAGGGGTTTATATTTTACTCATCATTTTTACTTTTATTTTTATTTCTGTATTTTAGGGAAGGGTCTACAGGGTGTTCAGGGTTTCATTACTAGATTGGACTCCTAGTGATCAGACTGTTTCCAGCCTTCCAAGAGCTGGGATTAAAGGCCCACACCACCACGTCCAGTCTTAACTGCCCTCTCAGCACACCGGGGGTGGAGGGGACAGCATGGCAGGCCTGGGGATTGAACCCCTGGCCCCTGCACCTGCTTGTAAGTGCTTTAATCTGCTGAGCTATTTGGCCAGCCCTTGATCATCATTTTTATAAGTTGTTTTAGTTGCATAATATATATTCCTGAGAGAGAGTGAAAGAATTCCCATAAGTTAGGCATGATGGTGCACACCTGTAATTCCAGCACTCTAGGTAGTTAAAGCAGAAGGATCAAGCCAGGTCAACTTAGTGGCTTAGATCCTATTTTGAAATTTAAAAAGACTGGGAGTGTGAAGGCCCTGGGTTCAGTCCCCAATAACACACACACACACACACACACACACACACACACACACACACTCACACACAGAATCCATAGTCAGCTTAAATAAGCATGCAAAAGTTTATCCGTAGTACAGATCTTTGGAACTTAGAAATACATTTTTCTCAAAATCAAATGTCAAAAATATCTGTTCATAATCAAGCTCACTACTTTAAAACATTGTGTGTGTGTGTGTGTGTGTGTGTGTGTGTGTGTGTCTGGGGATTGAACAACCCAGGGCCTTGCATAAAAAGTACTCTGTCACTGGGCTACACCCACAATGCTTTTAATTTTATTTTGATACAGTCTCATCATGTACTCCAAGCTGGTCTTCAAACTGCAACCTTCCTGCCTCAGCCTCCCAAGTCACTAGAATCACAAGCACATACCACATGCTCACTTCATTATCATGGACAGAACTACTTGCAACCACCAGCCAAGGTCTACCTACGAATAGGATTAACATCAGAAGACTAAATGAAATATAATGCAACACACCTGTGATCCCAGAACTCTACAAGGCGAAGGCAGAAGGATGGCAAGTTCACACTAGGATCTTAACAAAATGTTGTCTTAAAATAAAAACAAGGAAAAGGGCTGGGGAAGTAGTTCATTGTGAAGGCACTGGATTCAATCCTCAGGACCCACTCCCATCAGAAGGCTACAAGAATTTGTTTTCCACATAAAGTATAAACACTGGAAACATCACCCACAAAAAAATACACCTAAAAATTTTGTATTTTGAAAAATCAGAATCTCTAAAATTCTATGTCTACAACCCATCTGCCAACAAAACCCTAGAGTGTAAGCACTCCAAGTGCTGTCCAGTTTTCTAGGGTTTCCCAAGGTGCTTCATTACTGAAACCATCCTGGCCCTCAAGGAGGGGCCTTTGTTCATCTTTGTTCATCATCAAGGTGGTAGTAGTCACTTCCACAGGAAGACAGGTTAACAAGAGAAAAGTGTAACTAATCTATTTAAGGTTTATGTGACTCAGGAGCCTATCGGATGAAGACCTAAGACACAAATGAAATCTGCCCACCTATACACCTAGGGGCAATGGAGCAGGGACAGCTGCACGGACACACAGACGCAAAGGGAACAACCTGGCAAGGATGGAGGCAGAGGATGACTGTCCAGGCTTGTGGTTTCTCTGATCTAGCATCTCTTCCTATTGGATATCAGGCAGGACCCCTAAGAGAAGATTCCTATAACTTGTCATCAGAGAATTTCTTTAAAGCCAACTCCTTCACAGAAAGGCAGGAAAAAGAGTAACAGTTTTAAATTTAGAAGCTGAAGCTATGGTTTAGATCTACAGTGTCCCCACAAAGTGTCACATGTTCGGAAGTGGGGCAGGATTACTAAGGTGCTGTCCTCATCAGCAGATGAACTGGGTCACAATGACACAGATAGAGAAAACAAGGCTGGACAGGGTGGGCTACCAGGCCATTGTCCTACTGCTCATCCTAAGGACAATTTGTCCTTTCTTTAAAGGGCTTAGAAACTTAAGACTATCTTTTGCTATCAACTGTGACTCTATTTACACCCATAGATGCCCTATAGGTAACTAAAAACAGAACAAAGCCCAACCTCCATTTTATGTCCTTTGTTATCTTAAAATTTTGTATGGAAGCATTTCTCAGCTCTGCATTCAGGTTTGTTAATCACATAGGAAGCGTCTGTTTATAAGTACTGAAAACAAGGTTAACTACCCCCAAATTTACACAATCTTATCTCCCTTCAAGACTAAGCACACCAGTTAGGAATTTACAGGGACATTCAAGCTCACCCAGTGGTCTCCAGCCACTGTGCTACACTTGTGATCACCTGAATTCCAGAAATGGTTTGGGTGTGCTGGACGAAACTGCCACACACAGATAACCCTGTCACAGTACTGAGCTGCCCCTCCAGCCACCAGGACTCCAGAGCTCGGCACTGAGACTGAGATAACGATCAGCCAGATCCCAGCCCACCTGCTTAATCCTAAGAGCAGGCTTCTGGCCTCTGTGGGTGGGCCAGTCTGGTCCCCTTCACCAGAGTGTCTTTCCACCTATCTAAGCTAAAGTCTTTTCTTTTCTCTCTCTCTTTTTTTTTTTTTTTTTTAGTATAAGGTCTACAGGATCTCATTACACAGACTGGACTAGTAGTGATGCTCAGGTTTTCAGTCTCCCCAACACTGGGATACGGGTGCGTGACACCATACCCAGTCTCAGTGCACTCCTGGGGATGGGACTCTTCCTATTTTTGTTATCCTCCATTGCTTGATTTTTATCAGCTCCTCAAACTTAAGTCCCTTACCACTTTCTCACACTTCTGAATTAAAACATTTTCCTGTAAATTTATACTTTACATTTCATTTCCATTATCATTTTTTAGGACAGGACTTGCAAGGGTGCCTTCCTGTCTCCGCTACAATAGGGTCCTCAGGCTCACCTTCCGCCATGATGCTCCTGCCTCAGATCAGTTGACCTGAAACCCCGACATGAATAAATTTCTCCTTGAAGTTACAGGTTTGGGGTATTTTGACAGCAACAAGACAGTGACTAGTACAACTGGCTTTGGGAAAATGGGCAGTGGTTTCCAGGACCTGCCTCAGAAAATAATTCTAATTCCAATGGTCTGCCTTGGAGGACAAAGGGCAGCAGGAGAGAAGAGAGCAAGAGAAGGCTGGAAAAACCTTGCTTCTAAGGCCCTTCCAAGGTCCCTCAGTTCAAAGTACTCAGCAAACCAAAGGGCAATACTTTTGGGTTCATTTTCTGTTCAGTTGTAAACAAGAGTCTATGACTCTGGTCTGGATTCTCAATGGTGGGTAGGGCTAAAAAGGAAGCAGAATGAAGAAGAGAGTTCAGGACATGAAGAGAGGACATGCTCATCAGATGACAGGATTAACATTTGTTATCATGGTATATTAACTACTTAAAGGCATTTAAAAAAACAGATGAAGACATATTTCATACATGTCATATATATGTCTTCACATAAGAGAAACCATGTGGTATTTAAACTTGTGTTTTACCTTACCTCTGATTTACCTTATTTAATATTACAGTTTTAAGGTGCCTCCATTTTCCTGTGAGCCTCTGCCTTTCTGGCAGAGTAGCAATGCACTGTATGCTAATGTCACATGTTCTTTGTCCATTTACCTGTTGATGCCCATGTAAGCCAGTTCCAAAATTTAGCTATTACAGAGCGAAACAGAAAGTAGACAAAGAGGAAATACAGAGATCTATCTCAAATGAGTACAAGAATAAGAAATGGAGAGGGGAGAGAAATAGGATGGAGAAAAATGACAACAATAAAGCTTTTGAAAATGGGAAGGGGACCTACATTTGGAAGGAGTAGGGATGGAGGAGGAGGGCTGGGGATGGAAAACAAAAGCAACTTTCCCACAGATACTGTACTCATTGTGTACCACAAACATGTACTAATAATAAACCCACAACATAAGCTCACTTTGACCTTTGTGCTATTTGTTCGAAGCAGAAGATTCCTGTGTGAAAGAGATTCATTCTATACTATAAAAGAAAGGGTACCTCAAGGGGAAGAAGTTGAAACAAAAAATTTCTACCAAGCTTGTTCAAATAACTCTGTTAAGCCTTCCATGTAACCGAGTCACACTTGCACATTTACTATTCTTTGTCCAACTCAGTATGTAACTGACTTCTTTGGGGCCTTTCCCAATGCAGAACTGCTCCAAGGCTTTTCTCATATTAACCTGCTTTACATCACCTTCTTAGAGCAGCTCAGACCCGAAGAGGTCAGCTGTGGGGTTTTTGTACACTGAGCAGATCATAGGCAACGCTGTGGCAGCCCTTGCGGTGACAGCAGCAGGGGCACAGGTCATTCCCAGCCAGAAACTGATTGCAGGGGAGGCCATGAGGAGTGTTTCCGTGACCACAGAAAACACCCTGGGATCACTATTAAAGGGGTCACAAATATTCCACATAGAGAGCCTTCTCTTTACTTTGTCAAATATATCAAAAAAGTAATTTGAAATCCTTCCCATAATCATTCCTTATTGGCTGAAGACATTACCATCAATCACTCCTAAGGGCTTAAAAACATACAACTATTGCAGTCCTCACTACTGACTACTGAAGTTTGTTGTGTGAGCATGGAAGGTTTATGTCTTATAGTAGTCAGTTTTAATTGCTCTAGAAGAGCCTGGTGATCTGGAGGCCCCATCCTGGCAATGCAATTCTGCTAATATAAAGATAAGCTGCTCCTTGAGCAGAAAGGCTGCCCCTCCTTCCCACCTCAGCAGCAGCATGCCAGGACAGGGGTGAGGTGGGGTGGGGGGTAGGGAGTTGGGGTTGTGGTGGGCAGCAGCCTTGCATACACATGCAGCTCCAGGTCACCAGGAGGAGACAGACTGCAGCGGGTGTGGTCCACTTGAGGTTAGGACCTGTGCAACTCACCTTAGATACTTCCACATAGCACTGTAAAAAGGAAATCCTCCATCCTCACATAGTAAACTTCATTCCCCATCAGTGCTAAACAGAAGACTTTCATAGTATTTTATCTTATTCTATTTTTGATAGGCAAAAGCCCCTCTAAAGAATAGTAAGGGCCTTTATTTATACCTTCACAAAGTTATAAGATACAAAGTTGCCTAGCAATCATGGTACTTTAAATTGGAAAAAAAAAAAAAAAAAAAAAGTGTAGTTAGCACCTATGTAGCCCGTAAAAACAACAATTAACCAGGACTCTGTGCTATCCTTACTCTAAACCTAACTAGTACCCTTTCAGGTGCTGTTGGACTATAAAATGGAATCCTGGATGCAGAATCAATGTTTAAATACTTAAGTATTATTAGAAGCCAAAAATGGGGCCTGGGGAGATGGCTCAGTGGAATAAGCACTTTCCTGGCAAGAGCAAAAGGCTGAGTTCAATCCCTGATTCCACCAAAAAAAAAAAAAAAAAAAAAAGAAGCCAAACATTATCACCTAAAGCTACTAGCAAAGGCCTCTTTTCCCTTCCTCTTCTGCCATAGTGCTCCTAAAATGCAAACCCCCTTTGTTATGAACCCTCCCACCAGTGAGAAAGAAAGCTCCATTTTCATTTCTTGATATATCCACCTAATCTAAAATAAGAATGCGAAAAAGTGTAAGTTTTGAAACTGTATTCTATTTTTGATGCCCAAATTAAGACAGCTCTCCTCCAAGTATGCCAAGGAAAAACAGGAGTCTTCCACTAAAAATTAGTATTTTCTTTAAGAAGCGTCTAGTAGATAAGAGATGTGAGATAATATTTGTTTTTATTCTGCAAAGCATTGTAGGGTTTTTGTTTTGTTTTGTTTTGTTTTTGTAGAACTGTGGATTGACCTGGGGCCTTCACATGGAGCTATATCTCCAGCCCTTTTTGTCTTAAATTTTGAAATAGAGTCTCACTAAATTGCTAAACTGCCTAGGTGGAGATCAAATTTATGATGCTCTGCCTCAGCTTTCCAAAATGCAGGGATTACAGACATGGACTACCATGTGTCGGGTTATTTGTAACAGGAAGATATGTTATAAATATGTGGCTTTCACTGTAGTGTTACTAAGGTGGGAATAAGCCAGGAGAAAAGGAGAAAGCACATCCATTCATCACACATGAGGAGGGTCACTGTCTGTAGTCACCATCAGCAGCATTCCTAAGTCTGTACCAGCAACAGTTCTCAGAGAAGAGCACCAAGAGCTTCTTCCCCTCAGATGCCCTATTCAAACAGCCACAGCATTAAGTTGGCCTGTGGATGCCTGCATGCCTGTTTTCTGTAGTGATTTCTATCTTAAAACACATGACTGTTACTGCTTTAAGTAGCACCTGAGAAATTTGCATGGCCTATGAGGAAAAGTGCAGCTCCTGAACTCAGTGAGTGCATCATTTTATTGAGCACTGAAAATGTTAACATTTGCAGGAGCTTAGGCAAATGTGTTTGGGTCACTGTGTCTAGATGTCCCCCTAAAGCCTCATGCCATCATGGGTGGGCTTATCAGAGGTGGCTGGAACTACAGGGTGTGAAGCTGGGGTTAACTCAGGGCGCAAGGCTGTGATCAAGGCTGTGAGAAGGGATAGAAAGAGGCTCTCTGCTTTGCTACCTTCTGCTTGCCATGAACTATTTCTCTTCTTTGATGCGCCTCTGCCATGACCCCCTACTTTAAAGCCAGCTGATTATGGACTGGAACCTCTACAAACTGTAAGCTACAATAAACTGTTCCCCCACTTTAACTTCACATGTCAGGTCTTTTTGTCTCTGCAATGAGAAAAACTAAGAGACTGTTAGACTATTGATTATTTCATTTATTTATGTCTGTGCTCAAGATTTTACTTGAAGATATTAGGAACTATGCAACCTGCTCAGATTCTTTCAGATCCTAGCGCAGTGACCATCCTCTCATCTGGGGATTTCTGTAGTGCTACTTATGAGGGCGTGATGCTAACCACACTCCTTCTGTGCTCTGCAAATTTCTAGGGCATCCTATTGTCCTCAGAACCAATACTTTCCCATCACCCTGCTAACTCAGCCCGCTCACAAACAACTGGTCTACTCCAGCTGCCTCCTCTTATCCACTTAATTAATGGGAGCACTTCGATCTGAGCACGTACTCTATCATTCCTTCTTAGAATGCATTTTTTTTAATGAGCAGATTATTATAGTTGTGCCCTCATTAAGACACAGTTAGACTATGAAACTGTTATGTTTTATATCTAGATCTCCTCACAAAGCCTCATGCAATCATAGCTGGTCTTCTAGAATTTGTGATTAATTCATGATCCAATGCTGGGATTATGGGTGTGAGTGCTATGCCCACTCTTGGGGATAGCCTGAATGCAATAATGTAAGGGAGGGAAGAGGCTTGCTCTTGTCGCTCCTCTCTTTGTGTTCTTGTTGCTTTGCTGTTTCCCACTGCCATGAACTTCTGTCCTCTGCCATGTGCCACTCTGCCTTTTAGCCAGCTGATTATGGACTGAAATCTCCACAAACTATGAACTACATAGACCTTTCTCTTTTTTGAATTTAGTGCAGGTTCTATAGGTTCTCACTACACAGATCAGACTTGTAGTGATCCTCCTGTTTTCAGCCTCCCAACCGCTGGGATTACAGGCCCATGATATCATCTGTAGTCTCAATCGTTGTCTCAGTGTACCCCATGGACGGGGCCAGCACCACACATCCAGGACCGACCCCCAGCCCCTGTGATTTGCCTAAGCAGGCACTTCAGTCTGCTGAGCTATCTTGCCAGCCCTAAATCTTTCTTGCCTTAATTTTGGGTGTTAGGTATTTTGTCCCAGGAATGAGAGCTGTAACTGAGACAGAAACTTTAACAGGTCATCATTGATTGGCATGTGCTTATCCCTATTTGGAGCAGTTCACTGGACAACACATCACAGAATGCCCTGACCTGCCAAGGAGCCCATAGGGCCCAAGATCAGAATCACTTAGTGGGGGGAGGCAGAAATGCTAACAACTAGATCCCACCACAGACCAATGGACCACAATATTTGGCATCAGTATTTCTTACAAGTTTCCCAAATGATTGTAATACCTGATCAGGAATGGAGGCATTGAATTCAATCATAAGGAGGGACAGAAAATATCTATTCCTAAATATTAGCTATGAAGTAGAAAGGCTGATTAAGGACACAAGCTCTGGAATCAGAAAGTGAGATTCTGACTTTCAATGGTCTATGATCTTGGAAATGTTACTTAGTTTCTCTAAGCTGAGTGCTTAAATAAATGGTGCCTACCTCAAAGGGTAATATGCAGTTCCTTTAATATTATACTTAACTTACTCTTTTGGCATTAAGCCATATGTACAAAATACCAAGCACAGAAGAAAACTGAAAACTAGGCCAATTAGTTTGCTATTCAACAATCTGATTCAGATGTGGATTTAAAATCTATGTATTTCTACCTATTTGGAAAAACATTCCCCTTTCTTCCTGCTCCATTGCAGGCCTAGTTGCTCCAAGATGTTATCACTGTGCCAATAAAAAGCCCAAAGAGTTGAAGACACACAGCATGTTAGCATAGGCCACGGCAGAGCCAGGGAGAGCTCACACGAGGCAGTCATCAGTGCAGCCCCACCTGGGAATAGGAATGTGAGCCAAGATGCATTCTGTGATCTGTCCCCATGCTCCAGACACTGTCAGCAAGGTAAAGTTCAGGACACTGGAGGAACCTGATAACATGGCACATGTGGGAGCAACCTGTGCCTGGCTCCTACTGCAGGGTGAATGTGAGTATGTGCATGTGATTTTCATGAAGTCTGATCATGAGTTCAGTGTCTGAAGAGACACCTGCCCACTGCAGCCAGCACTGATGAGCCAAATCTGGAGAATGTGGCATTAAGGCTTGCTTGTGCTCTTACTATAGGTGGACTAGCATGTGACAGCCCACAGATTCAGTAGGGTAAATATGGACAGCAAGCTTGCTGGTACCAGAAGACTAGACCATTAAGATGCCCTTCTCACCAAGTGGGTTCACAGCTTCCACAAAGCTCAGGTGAAATGGGCACCTTTTTATTTTCTCATTCCTTTGTAGAAATTGACTGGCTGGCCTGGGGAGTATTCAGTAGAATAAGGGTTTGCCTGGCAAGTGCAGGGTCCTGAGTTCAATCCCTGGTACCGCAAAAAAAAAAGAAAGAAAGAAATTGACTGGTTGTTTGTAAAATTAACATGGGACTATAACAGATCTAGAATATCCAAAGTAATCTTAGGAGGAGGGGGTAAAATCAGGAGTTTCCCTAAATCTAGAACTGTAGATCCCCTAACAGAAAATTTGCCATAATAAAACCTTACCTTGCACATAAGTCAATTACTAAAAAGAAAAGATCATTTTACTAATCACTTCATGCACATGCACATCACACATCAAAATAATGCAAGTCTGTTTCTACTGAAACATAGACACAGGATTCCTTAGAGTCTGACCTGGAACCACTCCCCATAATCACCTTTTAAGACTTCCTTTAAAATACTAGCACATGGGTTTTCCCAGTCCTAGCAAGCCATGCTCTTAGAGGTGGGCAACAGGAATCTTCATTTCTAGCAAGCATCTCAGGCTGATTCTGATATACTCTAAAATTTGAAAAGTGAATTCTCTTAGAATTTATTAGATTTTCCCCTAAACAACAGTAGTCTTTTCTATATAAACAAAAATTTGGTATCATGTGGAGAGCGCCAAATCCTAACCACTAGACCACCAGGGAGTGTCTTTTTTTTTTTTTTTTTTTTTTTTTGCGGAACTGGGAATTGAACTCAGGCCCTTGCGCTTGCCAGGGAAACACTTATTCCACTGAGCCATCTTCCCGGCCCGATATCATGTGGAGACACAAGACTTACCTTCTCTGGGGGATGATTAGCTATGAGGGATGTAGCTCTGTGGGTAAAGATGTGTGCTGAATACATGTTTTTATATTGTGTTGCAACTGCTTCACCATCTCGAAAATCAAGAGCACATCGTGTGACATTCAAAGCCTCAATGAACACACAGTGCTCATGGGAGTAGTAATCTTCACTACCTAGGAGATATCCTACAACAAGAACAGAAGACAAAAATTGTCAGCACGGCATAAAACTTGTTAAACAAACTAATGCTTCAGCATTTAATTGCCTAATGCAATTGATTACCCCTGACAAGGCTAATCAAATGACAAGACTCATCAGAGCAACATTCTTAACATCTCTATATTTGGTAGCAGAAATCATTAAAATGTTATACCATAAAAATCAAAATCCACTCCTTATCAAATCTTTAAGAACACTGGCTCTATCATGCAACTCTAAAATGAGTGAGTCTACTTAAATATACTTTTTTAAAAATCTTGGTTCAAATGCAATAAAGAACATCATAATCCTTTAAAGCTATCTAAATGGCAAAAATAATATATGATTATTGTGATTTGTTACAGTTTTTTACTGGGAGGTGTTAGGGTAAATGTCTACAAGATTCAAATAATGCCACGTGCTGGTACCAAGCATGGGAGAGGCCACTAGGCTTACAACTAAGGGAGAAGAGGAGTCATCTTTAGTCAGATGCTGACACCCACTGGTGGAAGACACAAATCATTCCAGAGGAGCTCTGGACACGGGCAGCCACAGGACCAAACTAAACCATAGCACTGAATTTAGATTTCTCTGCCTATAAGGGATCTTGCATATGCCCCCATTTTAAGTGGCATCTACTGCCTGTTCCACTACATAGACATAAGCATGTTCCATATTTCCCCAAAATATTAAAATAGGTGGTGCTGTATATTACAAGTCTATGTATATAAATGCCCAGATCTGCTGAGATAGAAAGGGAGCTGTGATTACTGAAGGCTGGAAGGGGAATACAGAGGTAGAAAGTGACCACGAATGAGATTTTGGGTATTTTGGGGGGGGGCAGTGATGAAATATTCTATAATTAGATTGTGATGACAGTAGCACCCATTGTAAATTTATTAAAAAATCATGGAATTGTAGATCTTAATTGGGTGAACTGTGTATTACATGACACATACTTTGATAAATAATTTTTGCAGGCTCTTAGCTATAAGAGGTGATCAAAATATAAGCTGGATGGTTGCTTTGAAAAAATAGCACAGTAAAAAAAGACACATTATCATTGATGTCCTTAAAATCCTCCACCTCAAGGACTCATGCCAGACTTCTTGCGACTTTCTGAACCATTTCTGCAAGTGCTTTTTGGTGAGTGTCTTTGTAAGAAACAATAAAAAAAAAAAAAAAAAAAAAAAAAAAAAAAAAAAAAAAAAAAAAAAAAAAAAAAAAAAAAAAAAAAAAAAACCCACGGTGAGTGCTGCTGCTGAGTGCCATCCAAGAGCAAGGAGACTCACAAAACCATTCTGATGGGCCTCACCCACCTCATCCACTGGACCCAGAACTAAGTGATTTCGGGCTCTTCCCCAAGGTTAAGATGAAAGGCAAATGTTTTGAACCAATTCAAGACAGCAAGGCAGCCACGACAGTGTGACTAAAGAGACAAAAGAAGACTCCCAGGACTGGAAGCCAATATTTAAAACTCAAACATCATGTTTTTGTATCACACCTTGTATCTCCTGATTCTGTTTGTATATATATCTTGAAGTTATTTTGATAAAACTGGCCTTGCATTTTCCTCAGGCTTGATTTCTTAAATACTTTGCATAATAAATCAATTAATTTTTATTAAGGTCTCTTTTTTCACAATTCAATAAATTCATATTATTACTTCTTCGACCTTAAGGTCACTTTTGTACGCTATTTTTTTTTTTCCAGCATGTATACTAGGAAAAATCTAACAAATCTCTGTAACAGAGAAAGAAATGCATCCATGAAAATAATTGCTATCTTTTCATGGGCGAGTCAAGTGATTAGGATGTAACCAAGGGAAAAAAAAAAAAAAGAAACTAAATAAAAATTCTAGTTTCACTTGATTTGGGTGGACTTTACAAACCAGGCATAGTGGTACACATATGTAATCCCAATACTCAGAAGGCTGAGACAGGAGCATTCCAAGTTCAGTGTCAGCCAGGGTTACCTAGTATTGGAAGACCCTGACTCAAAACATAATTAAACAAGACACCCTAATTTTTGAATGATATATATTAATCTTCCACTAGCTTTCCCATAGATGATATCTCCAACTGCAGCTGGCTGATGGGTTAAAATTGTTTCCTAGGAAGGTCACCTTTCACTCTCTCTTCCTCCTTCTGTACCTTCATAATTAACAGCAAGTTTAGCAATTCTTGAAAACAGTAACTTTTCTTTAGAGTTAGACAGCCAAAGCATTCAGTAAACTGAGTAACCACAGCAGCCATATCAGAGAAGCAGAGCAACCAGCACTTGCCACTTGGTTGAGACTAAAATACTCTTCCCCAAATTCCTACACAAGCTTCACACCTAAGCCCTTGTTCAAATTTTCAGGATAGAAATTCCTACCTTACAATTTGCTGCAAATATAACTCTTTCTGTCTGTCACTCTCTTGAGTTACCACTTCAGAGTGCTCAAAGAATACGATCTTTCACAGTTATAAGAACACTGGGGGTCCATTTTCTTTTTGTGGTTGGTACCAAGGATCGAACCCAGGACCTCGCACTTGCCAGGCAGGCATATATGCTTGCTGAGCTAACTACCCAGCCTTCTCAGTTTGGGTTTTTAACAACCAACAAGTATCAGAGCTTGAGGAAGCAACCTCTGGTTTCCTATCTACAAATACACATCTTCTATCATTTACGTGTTGGATTAGATAAAATAAAACTATTAAAATTGAACTACACAAGGAGAATTCCAGAAGTAAAGCTATTATGGTTTCTATCTAGATGTCCCCAAGACCCTTTGCCCTCTTCAGAAAGTCACTGAATCACAAGGTGCACTGCTCATGCTCACTGACTTCCAGTCACCGGGGAAGGGGCTGGGAGGGTGCGTCTGCCTCCCTGGCTCCTTCCCACGTGGTGTTAGACAACTAGGGGCTAAAACTGTGAGCCAAAGTAAACCTTTCCTCTTCTAAGTGGTGGGTGGTGGGTATTTTGTTTTGCAATAAACGAGTGACCATGACAAGAACTATTTATTCATACACATATTCACACATAGTTGGTCCCCAGCAACTTTCTGATGTTAGCATGATGCTTTCATCATGACTGTCACTCACAAATTTGCACTCTGGTGCTGAGCCTACAGATGAGTGCAGCCTACGCACTTTCAGGAAAAATTAGAAAATACTTCTCCAAGCAACTCAATCCCTGACTGCTTTAATCGCTGAATTGAGATATGGCTCACATGCCACACAAGTCACTCATCTAGTGTACAGGTCCATGTTACTTGGGGCACTTATAGGGTCATATAACCATCCCAACCACCCCGATTATTTGACTGTTTTTAGCAGAACATCACTGGGACAATGACAACCACCTGTGTGGTCATTATACTCCCGGCAGCAAGTCATCTGTCATAGGAATGTGGGTGTTTGTTCATGTAGGTTTAGTTAGATTCTTTAATTCCCATAAGAGTTATCTAGCATGTCTACCTTTTTTCCAACTGAATTTTTAAAAATATAACTTGGCTTTGAACAAAAAAAAATCATAATATCCATACTCTTCCCTCTTGCCAGAGTATAGATATCAACTTACGTTTTGGCAAAAGCCTGTCTGAAAAGTCTCAAAGGACATATGGGCTTTTCCTATAGAATTTGCAGCTGACAAAGTGGTCCACATTCAAGTCTGATTTTAACAGTTACCTGAGGAAACTGAAGATATATCTGGGTTCATCCAGAATGCCAGAGTTGATCAGCAATGCCTGTTATAGAATCAGTTGGGGTACTCACCCTCTCCTGAGTGAGATCCTTGGATCTGGATTTTAACTGTATCCAAGACAGCCTCACAGAACTGAGTGTTCTGACTGCGTGGGTGGGGCCTCCATCTGCTTCCTGTTACTGGGTTGCACTGATGGCTATGCGCCTTTGGACAAATGGAAGAGAACACCTCCAAAAACTGCCATAAGAAAACCACCACTTTTTTACTAAAATATTTTTAAGGGTGGTGTCTACTTTACCTTCTCCCAAAGGAGAACTTTCTCTCAGGCCTAAGAGCCAGAGAATGCTCTACTTACTCTTCCTGAACATCTGGTTTCCATTTATCCTATAAATAATGTGACTCTTAAAGCCTTTTCCTTTTGTTTTTCTTCTCTCACCCCCACTTTAGACTTTAGAAATCTTATGTCTTAGACTTAGGCTTGACTTATGAAGCGCAACTTGAGCCACTATTTTTTTTAATAACTTGGTGCCATTAATCTATGTTTTCTACTCTCCTGATCTTGTTATTATAGCTAGTATTTATGTTCAATATGTGTTCCCTTTTGGCGATGGCAGGCTGTAAATAAACTAAGCAGCAGATGGAAGGTAGGGAGGTAGCTAAATAGCTAGGCAGAAAGATAGTTCAGTATAAAAAGAATTTGACAGAAAGATATAGAGCTACTGGCAAGATAAATAGGTTATTAATTATGGCACAGTTTGTAACAGGTTTAAAGGGTATATTTTAAAACAAACTTTAGATTTCACATTTAATTTTATAGGGCTATCAAATTCATAATATACTTACTATTTTCTTATTATCATCCTATTGCCATTTATTTGCCATCCTCGTTTTATTAGTCTTGGTTTTGATCCAATTATTATAATTGATCCTCCCTGACATAGTGATTTCAGAAACATACCTCACAGATGGGAGAAGGATGCTAACAGAAAACAATCTTCTACCACCCTCCCCAGAGAGAAGAAAAGCAAAATTGAATAGAGTGCTCAGTGAGAATACTGTAAACTTCTGTAAGGGAAATACGATGTGCTTGTCATGAAGTACAAACCAAGAGGCTGTATCCTCACCAGGTAAAAAGGCTCCGGGAGAGACACCGGGAAGACCTTCAAGGTCCTAGGGAGTCTCGGGGCTTCAGCAGAGGGATCTGCCAAGCTGCCACACACACCCACCTGCACCCCAGCCCAGTGCAGTGATGTCATGAGGTGATGTTAGAAAGCGGCCTCTTGGCTGACCTCAGCGATTTGTCCCACACTAATTTTCCCCTTTCATCTGATAACACTGGGTGCATTTTATGAGAAGGCTGCAGTGAATCCAAGCTGTTAGAGAAACACATGCACTTCCATTACCAAAGTAGGTGTCAAATCCTCGGCGGGTGGGAAGGCATTCTTTCCGATACATTCCCAGGTGCCATTTCCCCACCATGTGAGTAGCATAGCCTGCTTCCTTCAGGAGCTGAGGCAGAAGCTTTTCATCCAGAGGAACACAGCTGGGCTGACAGGGCCAGATTATCTGATGCTGTAAACCTGTGTGGATCTTTAAAGAGAAAAACAAACCATGGATGAATGACATTGAGGCACTGTAAGTGCAGTGCATGTCGGGGCTACCTGATTTACCAGACACACGGGTTGATTTGGATGTTTGACCCTGTGCCTGTTCTGGTTTAAGGATATTTCCTCACTCCAGTAGGATAATGAACACAGACAGGATTTGAAAAGATGAATAGACGCAACCCAACAAACAAGAGGTATTTTCAACCAATGCTTATCAGGGCACCACGTCAGAAACCATTCACTTTTCACTATCGAAAAAAAAAAGTAGTAATAATGAGACATGTGGCTCTTTCAAGGAAAGTGTTCAAATTTATATGCACACAAGTTGGCATTTGATCAGAATAGCAACCTTTGAAAATGCTGTTTTTTGTTAAGTACTATTTAACAGCATAATGAAAGTTATGTCATATTTTTTATTCTACTTTGCATAAACCAGAATCTGAAAAGACAATGATCAACTTTTCTTTTAAAAAAAAGTGGCCCAGCCCTTTGCTGGTGGCACATCACACACAGTTGCTCAGGTTCCCACTGCTGCCAATCCTTAAGAAACAACCACTATCAGATTTTAGAATATTAAAATGCGCAACAATTGAATTCCTTAACTTTGGGGTTATACTTCCGATAAAGCCCAGTATAAGCTGAACATTTTTTAAGTAAAAAAGGCATTTAATATACCTAACCTCGCTGGTTAGTGACACATGTCTGTAAACCCAGCACTTGGGAGGCTGAATCAGGAGGATCACCAGGAGTTTGAAGCTAGCATAGGCTACATAGTGATTTCAAGGCCAATCTGAACTCTTAAGCTAGACCTTGCCTCAAAAACAAAGCTAATACACCTAACCTACCAAACATCACTGCTTACCTCGACTACCCTTGCTGTTTTCAGCACTCTGCATTAGCCTGTCATGAGGCAAAATCACTTAAACTCTGATTATTTTTTCTCCATTTTTCTGGTACCAGGGAATACATTCAGGGTCTTATACAGAGCTAGACAAGAACCCTACCAGTAAGCTACACCCGCAGCATTGTTTTTTTAAGACCAAGTCTTGCTGAGTTACCCTGGTTGGGCTCAAACTTCCCATTGTTCTACTTCAGCCTCCAAGAGTTCTAGCGCTGTAGGCATGTCTAGCACAAAGTCTATTAACAATAAAGTATTGAACAGCTTAAGTAACTTATTGAATCCTATATTGAAAGTTAAAAACAGAGTGGGTATGATTGATATGGATAGGATTCTTCTTTGCAAAGATAAAAATTCTTAAACAGAATTACTATAAATTTCAAGCTGTAAATAAAAAGGCTATTAAAATATTCCTCCCTTTTCCATTATAGGGAAACTATAAATGTGTGAGGACAGATTTTCTTCAGTTTTAACTATAAATACATAGTGTAACAATCTCTTTATTAATAGAAAAGATGCTCAACAATATACAACAATGTTACCCTTCTCAATTATTTTGTTTTGAAAAGTATAGCTACTTATTGTTCCTTATGGTGACATGTAAAGAATTTAGTATTGCTATTTTTCATTGAATAATATGTTTTTGTAAAAAAATGTTCTTGTGATTTCTGTTTTAATTTCCGTAAGGTAGATTTTGAAAGGTTTAACTCAATGTCTACTGCTTGGATCCTCAACGATTTTTAAGCAAGTGCAGAGGTCCTAAGGCCAAAAAGCTCGAGCGCAGCTCCTTTCCCACAGCAGTGGTGACTGAAGGAATCTCCTGGAAGACAAAATCCCTCAGCAGGCAGAGGAGTGAAGGTGGAAGTGAGGCTCAGAAACCAGGATAAGAGCAATCCAGGCAGGAGGAATAAAAACTGCCAAGACTGTGAGACTGGAACTCATGTGGAGTCCCTTTGAACCCCAGCAGAGGCTCTGGTGAGGTACTGTCCCCCTCTTGGTGCCTCACGGGGAGTCCCTCTGAAGCCCAGCAGAGGCTGCAGAGAGGTTCTGTGCCCCTCGCGGTGCCTCTGCACTAAGAGAAGGTGCCCAGGAGCACATCCTGGTGGGCCGGCTCTTCCTCCCCTGAGACTTGATGCCTGCCAGCCTCCTTGCCCTTGCCCAGATGCCAGCTGCCCACGTAGGAGCTCCTGACTCCCAGGACACACAGGCCAGAAATGCCAGGGGACTGTCAGGACAGCTTTGGTGTCCACAGCCACTGCCCGTGGGCAGCAAGCAATGTGTCACAAATACGTGGTCAAAAACGTGTTTGTGAATGACTGACTTTTTTTGTAATCTAAAGTAGAATACTACAGGGCTTAGGGAATTAAATCTCATTCTGAGTCTATCACTTGCTAGCTTTGTAACTTTAGGCAGTAACTTTAGTAACTTACTTCAGGAAATTAATACTGTAATTAGGCTCACGGTCCTGTAAAAGAAGGTATCAGCTCCTATCTGGGGTAGGTAAGAGGGCTAACAAGATAGCATAAAATGCAAGGTACACAGTAAACAGTGTCACATAGCTGCTGCAAGTAGAGTTATTAACATGTCTCCTTCTTTTTCATAGGCCCCTTGCAGGGTACTGTGGGACAGATAATCACCATATAAAATGCATACCTATCCTGCTAATCTATGATCCTGCCAGTATTAACTAAACATTTATTACTGAGTTTCTCAGATTCAAATACTGAGACCAGACAGACCCACAGAATTTTGCTTTGTTTTTGCTTTAAATATTTGACAGGGCTGGGGAGATAGCTCAGTAGTCTAAATGCCCCCCTGAAGCATAAAGACCCAGGTTTGAACCCTGTTACCACATGCCATGCTGGCCCCAGAGTCCCACATGCCATGCAGGCCTCCAAAACCAGGCATGGTGGTACATGCTTGTAATCCCAGCTCTGGGGAGGCTGAGACAGGAGGTTCACTATGAGTCTGAGCTGCACAGGGAGACTGTGTATAAATATATATTTTTAATTAAAAAATATTTTACAATAAGCAGATACAAATGAAGCTCCCAAAAACTTCAAATACGTGATCTTTTTATGTTTATTAAAAGCAACAATTAGCTTTCTGCCAAGCTTTGACATACTTTTAGGTTTTTTTGTGTGTATCTTTCCAGAGTCAAAAACTTTTGGAATCACATTCACTATGGCTTGATTTCATGATATATTCCCACCTCGTCCTAAAGAACTGCATTTAAGATACCTTAAATGTTAATAAAGTAGATTTAGTTTGAGAGTGATAAACCAGTCACTTTTTTTTTGGGGGGGGGCAGGTAGTACCAGGGATCAAACTCAAGACCTTGTGCTTGCCAGGCAAACACTTACACCACTGAGCTATCTCTCTAGCCCTACCAGTCACTCACTATGTTGATGGTGATGGTTTCACAGGTACAAATACACAGCCAGACTTAGCAAGTTGCATATTGCACATTTAGTGTGTGTTGTCTACTGTGGGTCAACCATACATCAATCAATACAGCTATCTAAAAGTGAAAATAGGTTTCAGCTTTTCTATTGAAATATGTACCTCTCTTGACAACTGGCCACCTACATTGGGTTGCGAACTACACTCTGCCCTGTGCCTCTGGCTGGGGAGGGGACAGAAGAGCGTGACAGGCACCAGGCTGACAGGCTGCCTAGGCCTGTCCATCCCTGTCTCTCCATTGAATGCAACCTTATTCTACTAGACCCTTCTAGATTTCTCGTAACTACCTCTTTCTTCCTCTTCTTTGGTCTAGGGAGTTTAACAGCCCCTCTGGGTCACCACCCAGCTCCTTGTGTTTCCCCACACCTTTAAAATGAATCTTTTGTAAATAAATGTGGAGGGCCACCAAGATGGCTCCATCTGAAAAGACAATTTATCTCCAATTTGGCTCATACTTAACTTACTTTCACCTATTTATATGTACAGAGCTGGCTAGGGATGTGCTCAAACCCTTCAACTGGCTTCAAGTAATGCAAAAGTGTCTAGCCCAAGGACTGATATGTAGCCACTGAAACAATGTGACAGGTCAGTGATGCCCCCGCTATAGCTCCCCACCACTAGGCCAAATGCTTATTTAGAGTCCTTAATCTGGTACTCTTTCCCCAAACCACTGCACACATTGCAAAGGTGCTGTTGTACCTCCTTCCTTGCCCAGCTCACAGTACTCACATACTTCCTACCACTCTGTCATTCAATGTGGACACACTCCCCTCTTCATAAATTAATAAAACCCAGGCTCAGCACTGGGTTCGAGGCCTTTGTTCTAGTTAGCCATTGTTCTGACTAAACTTAGGGTACCCTTGGCTCCCCACAACTGCAGATATACCTTTGCCTCTTTATTCTCCTTGTGGGTTGCACTTAAAATGGTAGATCGGAATTTACTTACTAGAACTCCAGTAACTTTTCCCTGGGATCATAAAAACAACTCTGGACCATGAGGAGGTCCTGATTGGTTTCCTATAAATAAACCTTCTCTAAATTATCCTAACTTGAATATATTGTCTCTTTCCTGGTACCCTAAGTAATAAAGAGGTTAAAATATCCAGGGGCAAGGAAATATTGCTCTCAGCACATATACACACAGACACACACAAAATCCAAAGATTGTTTCCATCATTAGTACTGTAAGTTTAACCAACAGAAAAATGATCCTAGGCTCAAAACGTCTTCATTTATATTAACTAGCAAGTGAAAAAGAAATGTAAAGATAAAATTTTCTGAAATCTAGAAGGCCCGGTGGACACAAATGCTAGGTGCAGATATCCGTAAATGGAACGCTCATCCATCACACACCGAGAGTGAATGCTAATTGCTAGACGGCACTGCCAAGAGATGCTCCACAATTTGGTTTTCCTAAGCCCTGGAAACCTGCCAGGTGGGCAGCTGAAGCTGCCTCCATTAGCTGCAATCATATGGAGTAGGGAATTTGTTCTTTTCAGTTTCCGAGAATTTATTTGACAGACCATTTTTATGGCATTATTGGGAAGCAGAAGCCAAACTCTGGATGACAGCCAAAAACACGTTTTGGTTTGCTCGAATGCTATCTGGAGTCAGGAGGCTGTAATGTGTTGGGAAGCAGTGAACGGGCAACTGCCAAGCTGGTTCCAATCCAGCACTTCAGCTTAGCACAAGCTACGAGTCACACCATGCTCTGTGGACAGGACAGTGACAGGTTACCAAGAAGAGTCAAAGGGAAAAAAGAGGGTACTCTGCAAACACAGGAGAATCTAAGCACACCCAGTGTACCACCCGTTTCAGTTAAGTAGAACACAGGCATGAATGGAGCTGGTCCTGTGTAGGCAACGCCACAGCCCTCCATTGCATGTCACTGTCTCTCCTTGCCCACCAAGGATTCACTCCATGCAGACTAAGGGTCTGCACACCCAGGGAGGACCTGCTCTGGTTCCAAATTGTCTCCACAAGATAACTGATGAGAATGCTTGAGGACCAGTGCTGTCCATTATAATTTATTTGTTCCAGTCACTTTTTCTGTTCTCTACCCTAACAAACCTTTGCAGTACAGACCATGAGCCTGAAAGAGGAAACCATTATCTGCAGGAGAGGAGGACAGCAGCTTCCACATCCCAAACCTTTCCAGGGCTCTTCCTGAGGTTCAGGTTGGCTCTGGATATCTATATGGAAACTCCAGGCACCAGATTGCAGAGCCTATGCATGCTACATGGAAAGCAACCCATCTCTCTTGCAGCCTCAGCAGGGATGCACTAACACCCAGCTGAGTGAAGGTGGTTCCATCCAGTCCACCTAACCTGGACCACCAAACTCAGGCCCTCATCATGCCTATGTATTTGAGCAACAAACACTACCTGCAAGGGTAGTGCTTTTGAAAATTCAGAAAAATGGGCAGCACTGTCCCTCTACTGCACACACCAGAGAGGCTCCATGAGCAGAGTACAGTCACAGACTTGCTGGTGGCCATCCATGAGTGGAGAATTTCTAGGTTGGGCCTTGAGAGTCCACGCTAAGCTGTAGCCACAGCTAAGTGCCAGTTGTGCCACCTTAGGGTTTATGCCTGGAGATGGCCCACAGAACAAAGGAGTCCTGGAAAATCTGTTCCCTCCCCCTGAAGCCTTCAAACAAATGGTCAGCTGCCCATATCACTGAAGCCAAGAGCTACAGAACAGACATAATGTGTGTTAGGGGCCTGGCTTGGCCATCTGGCCTGGGCCTTAGTACTTGGGTTGTAGAACTGACCTATGTCACTGACAGTTTTAGGTCTATTTATTTTGGTGTTGATTAGGAGTAAAGAGTGCAAATCTCTGACTAAACCTACAAAGAGATATTGTTTGTAAAATGAATAAACAAGGCAGAAATGTTTGCAGTGACTTTTTCTACTATAAAGCCAATAGGAATTTATAACAAACAGGAAAAATGAACAAGGAAGAAAGCTAAAGACAAAGGCTTTTTTACCTTATAACATGATCAGGAAAAAAAAAAAAAAAGCCAGATATGAAGGTGCAGACCTGTAATCTCAGTACTGTGGCAGGAAGATTGCAAATTTGGGCCCAAAATGGGCAACTATGACTTAACAAGACCCTGTTACAAAATGTAAAACAAAATAAAAGAAGTGGGGATGTAGCTTAGTACACAGGGCCTAGCTCAATCTTCAGCACCATCCCAGCAAGTACAGAAACAAAAATGAGATGACCAGAGAGTAGCAACTTTTACATCAAATGATTCCTGAAATAACAAAGCTAAGAAATCAATCAACAAGAATATTCTGTAAGTCAACTAACTGTATTCTCCTTAGCCCAAATTTATTTCCTTAGTCCTTCATTTCCAATGCTCTGGGAGATAATATATACAAAACATTAGCACTCTTTCTTTAAAATATCCTGAAATTACAGAGTAAATTCTCCAGACCCCCTTTTCTTCGTGAGAAAATGTGTCTTGGCAATAGGGAGGCTGAGGCTGATCTTAACAATCAAAAGATTCACTCTATCAGAGCAACTCACCCCAGGCCTCCCCCAGGTGGGGAGCCTTGATGGCTTCAGGGAGGTCACTCCAGAGCCAGGGCAGCTGTTTCTCCCCCACACGAACACCAGGATAGACTTGCAAGAGCCTTCTCTTGGGTAGTATTATAGGCTGCTGGCATCACTCCCTCCTTCAATGCCTCTGCTAGAGAGTCCTATGATCCCCTTCTGACTAACCCTTCTACTCACCCAAACGCTGCACCTGTTTCTTCCCATTTCCACTCTTTTGTGCCCCACTTCTTACTATCGGGCTCAAGAATTGGGGCCAACAACAGGAAGGCACAAACAGGCAAGCTCTTGGGTGCCCCCGTCTCTATTTCCTGTCCAAGGCTCTGTTTCAGGGGTGAGTGAAAAACTAGATCTTGCCCATTTATCAGTGTGATTGAGAAAAACGTGGTGTGAGCCTCTGAGATGTGAGGCCTTGGAGATAGCTCTGATTGCTCTCCTCTAGTGGAAAACAAAGAACAGGCGAGGCCTAGATTTACCTCCCTTTCCCCAGCTCCTTCAGGCCACCACTTTATTTACCTTTTAATATTCTTGATTTGTTAAAAAGGGAGGAGGCTAGACAGGAATGCCAATCCCAAAGGTTTAATCAGGATGGTGCTGTCCTACACCTTGCTATCCTAGGCAGAGCCGTGCAGAGAGGCCTGAGGCAGAAGCCAGGCCTCAGAGAAGACAGTTCTGTTATAGTGTGCCTGGGAATGCAAACATATAATGAATCTTCTGTGTTGAATAAATCTGTTAAACTATAAAAAATGAGTATGTCCAAGTTCCCTACTGAACGAAATATTGTACACAAATTCTATTAGAAAAGCCACTAACAAACAGGGGCCATCTGTAGGAGATAGGGTGGAAAGATCTTTATATTTGAAGCTTTTGAATTCACTTTCTAGCGGCCATCTGAAAAATAAAAAGGTGACTGCACTTGATTGTGGATCCTTAAAATACCCTAATTTAGAACTTGGTAGATTAGACATATATTCCAGTGCCTCCTATGAAAATAAGAACAAGGAAAGATGAGCAGTGTCGGGTCCAAGGAGACCCAGCCTCCTCTCTCAATTCTGAGCATGCTTTTTCCCCCCACCTTCACTATACCCCATCCTCGGAACAATCTGCTCCTTTCTCTCTTCTCCCATACCCCTGCACAGCCAACTCCCCTTGTTAAGGGCTCTGCCCAGACTCCTGCTCTCACTTTACCTTCTTTATTTTCTCCCATGTTAACTGCCATGCCACTTAAATGCACCTAACTCTGTCCTAATTTCTAGGGATTTCTTTCACTCCCTTCTCGGTCACTCCTTTCTCCAGAGGCAGACTACAAGCCCCAGCCCATGGCACAATACCCAGGGCAACTAACTACTCCCTAAGTATTTCTTACATGCAAGAGTGAATAATGTGCCCTACCGAACAGAAAGCCTGCACATAACACATTTGTCTCCTTTGACCCTGTCACATTACATGGTTAGATCTATCCTGAGCACTAAAGCAAATAAAAAAATTCACATTTGAAAGCAAGAAAGAAAAGCAAAGCTGGCCAAATTAAAGCACCAACAAGCAGGCACAGGGGCCTGGGATTCAATCCACCCCCAACCTGCCAAGCCAGCCCCGCCCCTGGGGTGCGCTGAGATGGCAACTAAGACTGGGTGTGGTGGAGCACACCTATAATCCCAGCTCTTAGGAAGCTGTAAACAGGAGGATCACTATGAGTCCAATCTAGTAGTGAGTGAAACCCTGAACAACCTGTAGACCCTTCCCTAAAATAAAAA
Source organism: Ctenomys sociabilis (assembly GCA_004027165.1). Classification (NCBI taxonomy): domain Eukaryota; kingdom Metazoa; phylum Chordata; class Mammalia; order Rodentia; family Ctenomyidae; genus Ctenomys; species Ctenomys sociabilis. Next base: position 48,894 of record PVKA01003878.1, read on the forward strand.
AAAAGAAAGAAAACAATTTCTCTTTGCAGATGACATGATCTGCAAATATAAGAAACCCTAAAGATTAAAAACTACACACGTGCACACACACATGCAATCAAACCTACTAAGTTCAATACAGAATGATAAACATACATATATCGCTTGCGTTTCTATATAACAGCACTGAATAATAGAAAATGAAATTTTTTAAAATTCCATTTACAATAGCATTAAAATATTAAAATACAGCTGGGTTCAGTGGCTCAGGCCTGTATTCTTAGCTACTCAGGCACCTGAGGAAGGAGAACTCCAGCTAGCCTGGGCAACTTACAAAATTGCTGGCTTAAACAAAAAATTAAAAAGGCTACAAATGTAGCTCAGGGATAGAACACCTCTGAGTTCAATTAATAGTACAATAATAAGATTATACTTAGAAATAAATTTAACCAGAGCTGCTGAGATAGCTCAGTAGTCTAAGTGTCACATGCCATGCCAGCCCCGTGCCCTGGCACACAAGAGCCAGCCACCGAGACTGGGCATAGTAGTACATGCCTGTAATCTCAGCTCTGGGGAGGCTGAAAGAGGAGGCTCACTATGAGTCTGAGGTGCATAGTGAGGTCCTCTACCAAATACATAAAATTAAAAAAAGAAGAAATTTAACCAATGAAGTACAAATTTTGTATGGCTAAAACTACAAACTGTTGCTGAAAAAGTTAAAGAAGACCTATATAAACAGAAAGATAACACATGTTCAGGGGTTGGAAGACATGTGTAAGGTTATAATACTTTCAAATGGATTTGCAGATAAATTCAAATGGAATCCCAAAATTTCAGTTGCCTTTTTTGCTGAAATGGAAAAGACAATCCTAAAATTTCATGTGGAAGAGCTTCTGTGCTCCTCTATGCCTGCTGGACCTCTCTGGATCCAGCCCAGGTCCACCCTGTGAGGGAGACCTTCTGCTGTGCTCTAGGGACCCATTGACCCCTCTGGAGCCAGCCCAAGCCCAGGCCTGGAGAGTGTGTGGCAGAACTTCCACACTCCCCTGCTCCCCCTGGACCTCTCTGGATCCAGCCCAGGCCTGCTGCATGAGTGAGACCTTCCCTCGAGCTCTTGGAACCCCTCCACCGCTCCGGAGCCAGCCCAAGCCCAGGCCCGGAGAGTATGTGCAAGATCTTCTGTGTTCCCCTGTGTCTGCTAGACCTCTCTGGATCCAGCCCAGGCCTAACTTGTGAGTAAGACCTTCCACATCATTCTCTGGACCTCTCCACCCCTCCAGACCCAGCCCAAGCCCAAGCCCTGCAAGTGTGTAGGAGAGGTTCCCCACTCTCCTGTGCTCACCTGTCTCCTCTGGAACCAGCACAGGCCTGGCATACAGGCCTGTGGTGTAACTTCAGCTAAAGTCGTTGCAGAAAGCCTAGAGGCCAGAACCACCCAGCTAATCCAGGAGCAGAACATCTTGCCAGAGGGGCACAACAGGCTCACTCCCAAAGGCTACAGCAGTAAGGAGCTGAGCACAGTAGCCAGACTCAAGCCAGGTACAACTGGATGAATTCAAACTTTGTAGATCTGTACCCGAATATTAGTAGGTGCTAAGGTTATATCTGCACCAAAGCTCTACACCAAAGGTCAGAGGACAGTGCTATACAAAATGATAAAGAGAAGAAGCAAAACGCAATCTCAGACCCACAACAAATGCAGAGGACACTAGCACAGAAGAAATTGGGAATCACACAGCTTAAGTGTTGGAATCAATAGCATCTAACTTAAAGAAACAACTGCAAAAAAGGTATAGAGGAACTCAGATCTGAAATAAAAAAAGAAATCTCTGAATTAATAGCATCTGAAGAATCAAATACAGAAACATATGGAGGAAATCAGATCAGAAATAATCTCTTTAGTAAAAGAATTAATAACTGTTTCTAAGAAGACACTGATTAAAAAAATAGAGCAGATTAGAAAATGATGGATTCCTTGAACGAGCAATACAGGAAAGAAATAGATTACATGAAGCAGAGTCAAAGAGATATAGAGAAACTCAAAATCTCAATCATAAGCTTGCAAAACTGAGTGAAAGTAAAGAGCTGAAGATAGAGTTTCAGATCTTGAAGATGCCATCGCTGCTAGTGAAAAGGTAAGAGAATATTTCCTAAAACTTCATGTAGAAAAGCAAGAGGCCAAGAACAGCCAAACCAATTTTGAAAAAGAACAAAATTGGAAGATTTACACTTTCTGATTTTGAAACCTAGTAGTGTTACAGTAACGCAGACACTGCAGTACTAGCAGATGACAAACAGACAGTACACACAGATCAATGGAACAGAGCTCTGAGGCCAGAAATAGACCCATTTATCAATTGCCAATTGATTCTTCACAAAGATGCAAAGATCATTCAGTGTGGAAAGAATAATTGTCTCAACAAGTGTTATTGGAAGGGAGATGGCTCAGTGGAATAAGCACTTCCCTGGCAAGCGCAAGGGCCTGAGTTCAATTCCAAGTTCCACCAAAATACAAAACAAAACAAAAAACAAGTGGTATTGGAACAACCAGACATCCATGTGCCTCAAGTCATATACAAAAATAAGCTCAAAATAGATCAAAGACCTAAGTACAGGAGCTGAAACTGTAAAACTTCTGGAAGAAAACAGAGATAAATCTTTTTACTTTTAAACATTTTTTAGATATGACACCAAAAACGCAAGCAACGAAAAAACAAAAGAATAAATTACACCACATTAATATGTAAAACTTACATTGTGTATCAAAGGACAATATCAAGAAAGCAATCCAGAAGATGGGAGAAAATATTTACAGATCATATATATCTTTAAGGGTTAGCATCAAAGTGCATAAAGAATTCTTACAACTCAACAATAAAAAGACAATCCAACTTAAAAAGAGGCACAGACCCAACTAGACATTTCTCCAAAGAAGACATAAAAGATGGCCGATATGGCATACAAGATCAACATCACCAATCATTAGGAAATATGTCAATCAAAATCACACGTTATTTTCACTAGGATGATCAGACAGCTATAATAAAAAACAGAAAATAACAAGTACTGGCAAAATGCAGAGAAACTAAAACCCACATTATATTGCCAGCGGGAATGTAAACTGATGCATCTGCTGTAGAAATGTTTGGCAGTGTCTCAAAAAGCTAAACGCTCGAGTTGTTATATGGTCCAGTGTTCTACTCCTATATATTATCCTAAGAGAACTAAAAAAAGAAAAACTTTCAGGCAAAAACTTGTACATAGATACAGCAGCACCATTGATAATAGCTAAAAATAACCAATATTCATCAACCAATGAATGGATATAGTGTATCCATACAATGAGCCATGAATGGGAAAGAATGTGTCATGACATATATGAAAGGACATGTGCTATATGATTCGTTGTATAAGAAATGTCCAAAATAAAGGCCAGCCAGATAGCTCAGCAGATTAAAGTGCCTGCTTAGGCAGAAGCAGGGACTGGGGTTTGATCCCTGGAGTGCTGTCCCCAGGACATGCTAAAATGGTGATTGAGACTAAGCATGGTGGTAGACACCTGTAATCCCAGTGCTTGGGAGGCTGAAAACAGAAGGATTACTAGGAGTCCAATCTGGGTAGTGAGACCCATTAGGCTCCACACTAAATACATTAAAAAGAAGAAAAAAAAAAAAAAAGAAATGCCCCAAATAGGCAAATCTGAAGAAATAGAAAACAGGTTAATGATACGCAGGGCCCAGCAGCATGGGGAAATAGGTAGTAATTGTAATGATTATAGTTTCTTTTGGGGGTGATAAAATTATTGTTTATGCTGTCTTGTAAATGTATGGAAAAACATATGATCCTACACTTTGAAACGGTGAATTTTACATCATATGAATCATTAACTTTTACATGATTATCATATATTGCTGGTAGGAATGTTCATTGATACAGTCTCATGAAGTTGAATTTTGCAATATTTATCAAAATTAAAATGACATCAACTCTTAAACCCAAAAAATTCCTTTTCTAGGAATGTGTCCTATAAATATGTTCAAATATGTACAAAATGCATATGCACAAGGCATTGACTTTACTTTCTTTAATATATCAAAGGGTCTCACTATGCAGCTTGGACTTGTGGTGCTTTTCCTATTTTCAGCCTCCTCAGCACTGGGATTACAAGCAAGCACCACCATGCCCAGTCTTAGTGGCCAGCTCAGTGCACCTGGGGCGGGGCCAGCGCTACATGTGGTGCCAGGAATCAAACACTGGTGCCTGTGCTTGCCTAAGCAGGTGCTTAGTCTGCTAAGGTATCTTGCCGGCCCTAAACATGTATTTGTATGTACAAGCATAAAGTACTTTTGGAGGGATATATACAATTCAGAGAGTACTGTATGCCTACCAAAGATGAGCACTAGATTCCTAAGTAACAGAGCAAGTGCTTTCTATTTTAAGAGTAAATAAAATCAATCTGTGAATAAGGAATGAATGAGTCCCAGCCCTCTGGGAAGGATACTAGCCAAAGGGTAGAACCTGCACCAGGATAACAGAACTGCTTACTTCATCTGCCCGATCAGTCTCCCAATGCCCCCATACCAAACTCAGGCTCTGCATACTTTTCACCAAAGCACTAAGGCTGAAAAAGGTTCATTTGTGAAGATTATTAATAATTAAACAACTTAAAACTGAATTTACTTTTTCTGTTTCAGTATATTCCTAGTAGCAAAATAAGCAGTATATACAACTCGTAAGGCAGGCAAAGCGGGACATGATTAATCTCTCTCTACCATGAGTTTATGGGTATGATATTAAGCATCTGCTATATTATGTACAAAGTTGCCCTAACGCAACAAGAGTCTTTTCTTTTTGGCCAGGTCAGCCCTCCCTGGGACTGGCACAGCATGTGGTCCTAAGGATCAAACCTCGGTCTCTGCATTTGCCTAGGCAGGCACTTTAGACTGCTGAGCTATCTCACTGGCCCAAAACAAGAGTCTTAAGAGCTAGAGAGAGTCTAGAGATTAATGTAGTTTCCACACTTATTACATATTATTATTATGTGTGTTATATCCTCTATATACTAAGGGCCCAACTCTCACATTTACACAGAAATGATGCCCAGTGCGATCAGAGATCAAATGCAGCCAAGACTGACATCTACCTCCCATCATCCCTAACCTATGCTCTTTACTCTAGACTTCTGTAAGTCAAACACTAAAACATAGGATATGATGAGGGCACAAACCTCTATCAGCTGATCTAGGTTTGCCACTTTTCTAATGTGAGGCTATGGGAACAGCTTCCCTAAATATTAATCTGGAGCATGATTGCCATGTCCAGACAGGACTTCTGAGACCATTATTTTGAGCACCTAATTCTGAAATAATCAACGTATTTCCTCATTTCACCACACCAAATTATGCACAAAATTGACTCTGAAATTTTACATTTAAAGCAGACAATTTCTAACCCATGATAATTTAATTTTTTCAACTGAGATATTTAGGAATGACCAAAATGTCCAAAGATAAAGAGCCTTTGTAGTAACCAGAAAGGTATTTTTTGCAATGCTATTTTTAGTGATTGTGCGTAGGCCATAGTACATAAGAGTTCTAGGAACGAACCACGTCTGTAGCACACTGCCCATTTCCTGGGTCACTTACACTGTGATCTTGAGCAAGTTTCTTAACATTTTCTGGCCTTGGTTTCCTTGTTATGAAATAATGGTGCTAACAGCAGCATCTGCTTCACAGAATTATCGGAAGAATTAGCTCAGTTCAAGCTTATAAAATGGCCCAGGTCAGTGGATGGTTTCTGTGGGCAAAGAGGCTTGTGGGCCCCAGGAACTCTGACAGAATAGAGGTGGAAACAAGACAAGGATGGCTGGGCCAGCCAGGCTGAGTGGGCTGCACTGAGAGATCTCTGGCAGTTCTGGAGCACTTAGCGTCAAGCCTTCTTCAGTTCTTACCCACAGGCAAGATGGAAACAAATACTCAGGGACTTCTACCAACCTGACAATCAGGGACTGCTGCCAGGGCTATAGAAGAGCTGCTGAAGTATGTGCTGGGTTTTTCCTGTCTGGGGCTTGAGGAAGCTGGAGAAAGAATTACCCTTCCACTCTTTTGTCACGTGACTTCAGCTCTGCACACACGGGGCCCAGAGGGACCACCTTCCCAGGCTGGGTTCCCGTGCTGCTCGGACAGCCTCTGCTGTGGTGTCTGTGTGCGGCTGTGGTGTCTGTGTGCGGCTGTGGCAGGAAGCGAGGAAGCGTGCCCCGCTGACAGCAGGGAACCTGGCACCCTCTCCACCCAAAGCACTGGCTTAATCTTGGCAAAAAGCTACCTTTCCTCTTCATGAAGTCTTCAGACCCAAGCCTAAGGTAAATTTGAAAGACCACATAAGTGCATTCCAGGGAGGACAGACTTCATGGGAGTCCATAACTGCCACAATAAGCTTGAAACATTTACAGAATAAACAGTACATGTGAGCGCGCACACACACAGAGTATCAGCAGCAGCATAAATGATTCTAATGAAGTTACAGTCATAGCAGCATCTTATAAACAAGGCTGAATCCCTCGGACTGAGGGAGGGAAAGCCCAATTTTATAAGCCTTACATAACTAATGGATCTAGGACTATCAGAAGGATCCGTATTCCTACATTTTAGCAGCATGATTCCTCACATGTCCTGCTTACCCACGCTATCTCTTCACCTGTAAAAAGTTAAAAGGTAACTACCTCCGCTTTAGCATGTCTGTCATTCCCGCACTACGGTGGCTGAGGCATGAAGACGGAAAGTTTGAGGCTTGCTTAGGCAACCCAGCAAGATCCTGTCTCAAAAAGGTTTTAAAATTTTAAAGGAGGTAGGGGATCTTGGTGATGTAGCTCAGTGGTAGAGAAGCCTTGGTTCAAGCTCAGATAATGGATTTGTTTTGTTTTGTCTGAGGCAAGGTCTTGCTAGGTCACGCTGGCCCCAAACTTGGCGTTGATCTTATCTCAGCCTCCCCCAGTGCTGGAATACAGGCCTGTGCCATCATGCCCCTCCAAGTCCCAACAAACCCCCCCCAAAACCAAGGGAACTGTTTCAGCCTTCCAAGCCATCTAAATATGCGCGCTCTCTACTACGTATTTCCTCTCCCAGTGATGGCGAGGTCCGTAAAGAGAGGCCTTTAAAAACAATGAAGATGTCCACGAGGGGGGTCAACGTTAGCTGAGCCCTGTTGGGAGTCGGGTCTGGTCCCAGCTTGCTTTCCGCGCGCAGCGCCCCGCCCGCCCCGCCTTCCGCGCCTGCGCGCCCCGCAACCCGCGCAGCCCCGCGAGAGCCGTCCGGACGCGCCTGCGCAGAGGCCGGCGGGCGGCGCACCTGGTAGCGACCGGTGAGCAGCTGGCTCCGCGACGGCGTGCACAGCGGCTGCGTGTAGTAGTTGTCCAAGCGCACCCCGCTGGCCGCCAGCGCGTCCAGGTGCGGCGTGCGGATTTCCGAGCCGTGGAAGCCCACGTCGTTCCAGCCCAGGTCGTCGGCCAGCACGAAAACTAGGTTTGGCGGCTGGCCCGGCCCGGCGTCCGATCCCGGCGGCGCGAGCAGCAGCAGGAACAGCGACGGGAACAGCGGCCAGGCGCCTCGGGACCGCCCCATGCTGCACGCCGGTCCCGGTGTGCGCTGCCGCCGCCGCCGCCGCGGACGGGGGTATGGGGGGGGTGATGCCCCGCCCCGGCTCCACCCCCAGCCCTGCCGCAGCCCGCCCCCGGCGCCCCGGAACTCAAGAGCCCGCAGGGCGCACCTGGCATCCCCACGGAGATGGTTGTCTTTGATACCCCTCACAGTTTGATGTTCAGTTATCCTCGAGTTCTGGCTGCAGTGTGCAGCTTGGCTTCGTTCCTAATGCTCCGCGTTCAGAAAAAACAAGCTAGTAAGACTCTCCGCCCCTGGGCATCCAGATCCGCACTCGCCGCACAAGGCCTCGAGGGTGCAGTTTTACTTATTAGGTTCCCTGGGGCTGTGTCGTTAGGTGAGTGATCACCGGGGAGCTAGTTGGCTCGTCCCCACGCGGGCCCATTTAGACCTGGCTTCACAAAAAAGTGCGGTATGGAGTTCGCCTAAAATACCTTTGTGCGGAGAGGATTCTTTGTAATTGTTTGGTGGAGAAGCTAGTCTGGTGAGCAGCACATTCCCGGTACCAGCCGAAACTTTGCTTACTCCGCGTCTAGAGACAAATTACAGTTCTGGGCCTAGGAGCAAAAAAATGTTTGCATCACCTGAGGAACACAGGATTGAGGTTGACTCCAAGGGAAATATTTTGCATCTTTATAAGTTGTGGATGACAGTAGTCACAAAAATAAATCTTGTTACTATATACAAATGAGCTCTGACATAGAGCGTTAAACCTTCCCCCTCCAACACCACCAAAAAGGGAAAGCAGTTTGGCCTCCATTTTGCACTGGTTTTAGTAGGTAACCAGTATCCTTATTAATGAATTAAATAAAATCTTATGTTTTCATGTATACGTTGTGTGAGGGTCATGATTTTTAAAAATAGAAATTATCGTTTAACACAGGAAAACGTTTCCCTCTACATTCCTAGGGCATTTAACTTTGTACGATGTTTTATGTTAATAGCTACTGTTCATCTTTAAGTTCAGCAGGAAAAAAAATTTACTTTAGTATTAACTAAATTCAAAAACTAATTTTGGAAATGTTTGTTACTGGATTGAGGCTTATACTTGTTATTTACTGGATTGAAGCTTATACTTTTTATTTAAAGATCTTGGAGACCTTGAAAGACAGACCTTGGTCCTTTCTTTCTATCCCATAACGGTTCTTTTCCATCCTTTGTAAAAATCAGATTGCTCAAAAATTGCTGCTTATCTGCAGATTCATTTCCTCCTTTAGCCAACCACACCTGAAATGAAATGGATGCCAATAAGTTCATGTCCTACATGTTTAAATACAAGTTTATACTCACAGTACTCAGGAGAAGTCCAAATGCAAGATTCAGTCTAAAAATTTTCAGCGGTATATCACCTTTCATAATGTGTGGGCCAGGGCAGATTCTGTAACATCTCTGGGAGGGACCTACTCTGATATCTCTTTGTGGTTAGGCTCACTTGTGTGACAGAGCCTCAGGGGTCAACGAGTTGTGCTTCACCCACAGACTGGCACCTGATGTTAACTTGTTCCCTAATAGAATACTTCCCTACAGGAGTCTTTCCTTACAGAAATGTGACTATTTCTCCCTTGTGACTTTCCTCACAAAAATGTGAGTTTCCCCTTGTGATTTTCCTCACAGAAATGTGACTACTTCCCCCTTGTGACTGATATTTTATGGAGAGATACTTTGAGAATATGTAAATATCCTGTTACTCATCCAACTTTTGCTTATTAATTTGTTCCTTGCTTCAGTCAATTAGGATAACTGTCAAATGGTAATTTTCTAATTCCATTATTCTGTATTAGTTGCCTTTTACTGTAAGACCTTTTCCCTTATTTTACTATCAATTAATGAATTCATATGCTACATTCTTTTAATTAATTATGTCAGTGCTTGAGTTTTCAGGTTTGGTTGTGTGAGCACTATCAGCCTGACGTGTGTCTTGGCGTGTCCCTTTTAGTCTTAAACTATTTCCTTTTTCAAAATTTTATAGGTTCATCATGTATTTTCTTCAAGGAAAATTGGTTCTTTTTAGTGGAAGATGGCATTTAGAAACCCAGATATGTGCTTGGTTTGGGTGTCCTTATTGTCCTTTTTGCCAGATGACAATAGGAACTGGATTATGTTTCTCTATAAACATACATAAGTGTTCATAGATAACATACCTCTATATACACATATGTATTCAACCAGGCATTCACATGAGTAACTCCAATTCTCTTTTTCCATATCTGTATGGATTGCAACAGTTTTCATTATCTTTCAGCTTTTAAAAATTACTGTATTATAGACAGTTTGGCCTTTTCATACAAAACCAAACTTTTACTATGATCCAGCAACTGTGTAAAGGAATTAAAAATTATTACTAACAAAGTTAATAACAAACTGAAGTTAACTCATGATAATGCTTTTTTTAGCAAATCTGGTAAAACTAAATAGCATCTACTTAAAGGAGTTAATTAAATCACACACATGTTTACAGCAGCTTTACTCACATTTACAAAATTTGAAAGCGACCAAGATGACCTTCAGTTAGGTGAATAAACGTACATCAAGATAGTGGAACACCAGTGCTAAAGAAAGAAACTATCAATACATGAAAATATGTGGAGCCAGGGAGATAGCTCAGTGATGTAACTGCCTGCCTGGCAAGCACCAGGTCCCAAGTTCAATCTCCCGTAAAAAAAAAAAAAAAAAGTGTAAGAATGTTCAGTGCATATTGATAAGTGAAAGTTTGCATACTGTTGATTCCAACTGTGTGACATTCTGGAAATGACAAAACTACAGAGACTGCATTGGGAGCCATGGCAGCTGGAAAATCAGTCAATGTGTGTAGGCAGGACTAGGACTCAGTGCCTAAAGCAAACAAGCTACCTTAGTCCTGAGATAAGCATCCTGACTGGTTAAGAACAGCTATTAGTCACTAGGCAACCATGTATCTCAGTGTTACTAACTTTGCAAAGGTATAAATAAACATTGATACTGTTGTTGGAGTGCTCAGGCAGAGGAATCACCACCTAACCTAGCTTTGTCTTTTTTCCTCCCTCCTGCCTCCATTACTCCCCAGGGAAGAATGGATCACCCTGAGACCCACAAATCCTTACAGCAGTAAAAAAAAAAAAAATAGGGGCTGGGGGTATAAATATATGGCACTCAGGATTTAAATGCAGTGAAACCACTCTTCATACTACTGTAATTGTGGTTACATTTGTCCAAACTCACCAAGATACACACCATCAAGAGTGAGTCCTGAAGTCCACCATGGGCTTTGGGTAATTATCTTAGTCCATTTTCTGTGGCTGTGACAATATCAAACTGGGTAATTTAGAGGGAACAGAATTTTATTGATTTTTGTTGTGAACTCAAAGCTATTCTAACAGAAAGTACTACACAGGCATGTGTCATTTAACAAGAATGTATTCTAGCAAATGCATTATTAGGCAATTCTGTTACTGTACAAACATCCTAAAGTGTATTTGCACAAACCTAGAAGGCCGTGACAGTTCTAGGTAACATAATCTTATGAAACCACCATGTATATTCAGTTTGTTATTAATAGAAACATCTTATGACACATGATTGTGCTTTTTAATTTTACAAGTCTGGTCAAACTATCTCACAGCTGGGCATGGTAATACATACCTGTAATCCTAGCTCCTAGGGAGCCTGAGGCAGGAGGATCACAAGTTCCAGGCCAAACTTGCTAAGATATTGATATCTTATTAAAAATAAATAAGACAAAATGGCCTGGGGATGTAGCATAGTGGCAGTTTGTCTTCCGTCCAGGCCCTGGGTTCAATCTGCAAGGGAACCCTACACAGTAATCCCAGTACTCAGGGAGGCAGAACCATGAAGGATCCCCAAGTTTGAGCCTAGTGTGGGCTCTTGAGTGAGACTCTGTCTCAAAACTGAAAATTTAAAAATAAGGCTGGAGATGTAGCTCAGACCCAGGGTTGAAACCCCGGTACTGACTCCCACAAAAAAATTAAATATAAATTTTTTGTTTTTTAGTTTCTTAAGATATGAGCAAAAGTAAACATCTTTTTGTGTGTTGAAGGTCAATCTTTTTTACATCATTTTTGTCAACAATCTGTCGTTTTTGGTTGGAGTATTGGTCAATTATCAAATTTTTGTGATTTTTTTAACATGTAAAAGTTTTTTAAATGTTACTCAAATTTATTTTCTTTCATTGCATCTATATTTTGAGTCATTATTATATCAAACCCCTATATTTATACCAAAGTTAAAGCAAATTTAGGGACCAGGGGTTTATCTCAGTGGCACAAGCACCTGCCTGGCAAGAGCAAGGTCCTAAGCTTGATTCCTAGTACCTAAAAAAAAATCAAAATTTACCCAATTTTTCTCCTAATACTTTTATGGTTCTACTTTTTACATTTAGATCGCTGATCAATACATTGGTGTTTATTTTTGTGTATGATGTGGGACACAGACCTACCATTCTTTTTTTCCCACCAATACCCATTTGTCCCAGAACCATAAGAAAGTCCAGTTTTGTCCCAGTGATGTAAGATGCCATCTTTATCATATTCTTAATTTCCATACGCACCTTGGTCTATTTCTGGGTTTTCTGTTCAATTCCATTGACTTGTTCCCATGGTGTCAAATTGTCTTACTTAGATTGATTTTCTATGGTTTAAGGTATGATAGGTTAGTGACTTTTCATAAACTTTCCACCTTTGGTGTTTTCCTGTCTATTCTTGCAGTTTAATTTTTTCATAGAAATTTCTATATCAACATATCTAGCTCCATTAAAGTTTTTGGTATTTTATTGGAGTTGAATTTATAATTCATAGTAAACCAAAATCTTTGTGATACAAGGTTGTCTTTCCACTTATTAAGATCTATTTATGCATTGTTTAGAAGTGTTTTTAAATGTTTCTCATATCAACTTTATACTTTTGTTTTTCTTAAATTTATTGATAAGTATTTTCTCAGGTGCTTTTTGAAATGGTAATTCTGTATGTCAGTCTAGCCTTCTAATTATTGGATTTTGTTATTATTTGAGTTAGCTTAATCATGGAATTTTTAGGGTTTCCTAGTATGCAATTATAGCAGTAAAAAACATTTTTGTCAATTGAAAGATGCAAAAATTGAGACTGAAATATGAGCTCCCAAGTCACAAGTGGACATAAAAGTTTATTATTTGGTAAGTGAAATTCTTGGAACTTGGAATATATTTTTACATAAAAATGATATGCACATCTGCATAGCATTATAATCCACATAAAATCTGTTAAACTCATAGTTAAAATCTGTTATAACATTAAGAAAGGGACCAAAGGACCAAACAATCCAATATAAAAATAGACAAAATGTAGAAATACAATAGTCTACAGAAAAAGAAATTTAAGCGGCCACTAAATGCATCCAGAGTGCTGCTTCCCCAAAACCATTTTGGTTCCAGTACCTTTGAATATGATAAAGATTGCTTAAAAAGGCTAAGCAATTGAAGCACTTTATTTCTAAATGTGTAACTGTCAGGCTGCATGAAGAAAAGCTACCCAGTTGAGATAAGAATGGAAAAAGATCTTTCTTCAGGAAGAAAACCTGAAGTTCACATGTGATAAGTTGTGGTTGATATTATTCACCACCCTAAATAGCCCAGGAGACACACTGGAACATCAGAAAGACCAAAAGTTTATTTAGATGCTGTCTATTAAATTATTTTCATGATACATGCAGTGTTAGAAAATAACTTAGGATGGATTTGTTTCTAAGTGAGGAGAAGAGGTTCTCCCTAAAGGCCTGGAGGTTATAAAGTAGACTACTAAGGAGTGTTTCTGGGCTCCTTGACCCTTCTTCCAGGTTCTAGTAGTTATATACATTACTTACATTCACAGCTACTGGTGATATACCACTGAGATTCCAAGTATCTAGAAAGGTAATTCTTCATAAGCAACACCTTCAGTTCATTCTTGTCTTTTTCTTGCATGTTAAAAAAGAACTATGTGGTCAACTCAAAGTCAGACTCCCTTGACTCCTCAGTTTATCACCTCATACCTCTTCAGAATGAAGTAGATGAGAGGAGAGAGTGGCACAGAATTCCATCTTTATAATAGCATTTTGGCATAGTATCTTTGTGCATAAGATAGGCATGCACAATTGTACATAAAACAGTGGTGACTTTTTTTTTTTTTTTTTTGTATTTTAGGGAAGGGTCAATAGGGTGTTCAGGGTCTCACTACTAGATTGGACTTGTAGTGATCCACCTGTTTACAGCCTCTCAGGATTACAGGTGTGGGCCACCACGCCCAGTCTCAATTGCTGTCTCAGCGCCCCCCCTGGGGTGGGGCCAGCATGACAGGCCTGGGGATCACACCCCTGACCCCTGCTTGCAGGCACTTTATTTATTTATTTTTTTTTTTGTCTTTTTGAGACAGGGTCTCACTATGCAGTTCGGGCTGGCCTTAAACTCACTTTGTAGCTCAGGCTGGTCTCGAACTCACAACAATCCTTCTGCCTCAGCCTCCCGAGTGCTGGGATTACAGGCCTGCGCCACCACGCCCGGCTCTTGCAGGCACTTTAATCCACTGAGCTATTTGGCTAGCCCAAGACAGTGAATTCTTACAGTGTAATCTTGAGAATATCGCCAGCTAGGGCAAGAAACATGATATTGGCCTGGCATTTGAGCTAATGGGTTCTTTTCTTTTTTTCTTATCTTTTTCATAGACAAAGCCTTTCTGTTGGGTCATTTATTATACATGACCGGATTGCCCTGCTTATCCTGTACTAAGCTTTGTATGTTATAGAATCATTTCTTAAAAATCAGCTCCAAGCTGTCACTTTTAACCATGCCTAGGTGTCTCAAACTAATGTGAGCTCTGTTCTAAAAACAATGTCTTATTGTATAACCAAAAAAATGAATCTACTGTTACTAGATAAAACATCATAATTATGCAAATGAGTGTGTTTTAATGGTATGTATGTATGTATTTATATATTTATTGTGACTGGCTAAGCCCTCCATGGAGGCAGAGCTGGCCTGGCATGTGGTGCGAGGGATTAAACTGTGGTCCCTACGTACTTGCCTAAATTTGCCTAAGCAAATGCTTTAGACTGCTGAGCTATCTCACTGGCCTTGATAATCTTAAAAAGTGACATATATATATATAGTTTTTCCTAAATGTATGTATCTAAGGAAACATCATGAGGTTGTATCAGCCACATTTATCTTTTAGAAGTATTGTTATTGATCAATTATTAATTTTAATCTTTTGAGTTTTATTAAACAATGTGTTCTTAACAGGAAAATATGTCAGAGTATAAAGGATCAAATTTTTTTTTTTTTTTTTTTTTTTTTTTGTCTTTTTGAGACAGGGTCTTACTAGTTCAGGCTGGCCTTAAGCTCACTTTGTAGCTCAGGCTGGTCTCGAACTCACAACAATCCTCCTGCCTCAGCCTCCCGAGTGCTGGGATTATAGGCATGCGCCACCACACCCGGCCAAGGATCAAATTTTTAATGTTTGTTGCTTATAAATAAGCATCAAATAAGCATCACAGCTTATTTATCAAAGCTTTCAACATCAACTTTTTTTGTTTAAAAAGAATGAGAAGTAACAGCAGAAATAAAGTCCAATACAGCTGGTCTTGCTGTTTTGTCAAGATGTTTTTACTATGTTATACAATGTTTAGTTAACAGGAACATAAAATATCAATAAAATAAAATATTAAATTTTTAATATATATTGTACATTGTCATTTTCAGCATCAAGTGTTTGCTTACAAAATATAAAAAGTAACAAATAAATTCCTATATGAACTACAATAAAAATACCAATAGAATTCTACTTCAGAAATACTCCAGCTGTCAGAGCCAAGGAAGTCTTCATACTGAACAACTACATATCCCATACACAAGTCTCATTTACACTGACAGCACATATGTTTAGCTTTCCCTTCCTGCACAGCAGGTCATTGTTGTCACCTCTCTTGTCTTCCTCTTTTTGGGGGAGCTTCTTACTCTATTGTACCACACATATTCAGCAGGAAAACTGACAGGTTACAGCCCAAGTACAGACTGCTAAATTATCATGGCCTTGACTCAGTATGACTGAACCTCCAAAAACAACAGCTTCTCCTCCCATTGACACTTCCTTCTTCCCCACTCCAGCCCTCGATATAACTTCCTCTTACCTTTTTTGCCCACATAAGGGATCTTCCATGAGCTCCTTGTGTGTCGCTTAACCTGCCCCTCAAACTCTGCACCTAGCAAAAGTCCATAAAGTCTCAGGCACAATGTCTCAGGTCAGAGGATCTGCCCATCTCCCTGCCCTTGGTGTTCTTCATGTGTTCAGAGTTAGTAACTGTCCCCTCCCCATTTCTGCTTTTCTGCTGCACCGCCACCGCTGCCATTGCTGCTGTCACTAAAACCTGTCAAAAATAAGACAATAAAATATCAAAAATGTAATGAATACTTAGAATAGACATCAGTAGTTTCACGTCAGCTGTTTACTTGCTTTAAAAATCTAAAAATAACATCAGAAATAGTTATGTGTTACTACAATGAAAATAAAAACAAAAGCCTACCAGAGAAGTGACCTACGCTTCCATTGTCACATCCAAGGCAGTCTTCTCACATGACTTGTGTATGTCTCATGAACAAGTATTGCTTACACTGGTAGCATGTATATTTTATTTTTCTGTCTTGTTTTTTAGGGCACAGCTGACATCTTTTTGGCTCTCCTCTTGTCTTTGTGATATTGCACTTTCCTGCTCAAAAGTCTGCTCCAGAGGGTTTTTTTTTTTTTTTTTTTTTTTTTTTTTTTTTTTTTTTTTTTTTTTTTTTTTTTTTTTTTTTTTTTTTTTTTTTTTTTTTTTTTTTTTTTTTTTGCATAGCTTTTTAAGTAGAAACATTTTGTTCTTTTTCTCCTGTAAGTGGTCATTTATCAATTCCTGTCTCAATCCTTTAAGAAAATGTTTTCATATTATTTTCCATTAGTTATTTTCTTTGTAAATTATGAAAATATACCACACATGTTTAGGATCAAGTAATACACAATCATTGGTCAACATCTTATGTTTCAAATGACATCACAGTTGCTGCATAACTCATCAACAACATTTATTCCACTTTTGGTTTTGTTGTAATAAACTCTGATCTCTGGTGAGTTTTCTCTGTTGATCTTGCCATCACGGTGCCATGTTGCAATCAGCAGTACCACTTTGTTTTTCTTTGCCAAATATTATGTCTCTTTGAAATCCAAAGATTATACTATACAGTTCTCTATTTTTGAACTTGAAAAATTTCACTGGGAACTTCTGCCTTGACTTTTTATGTAGTTCCTATCTGATCCATTTGTTTGTTGTTTTTTTCTCTTTTTTATTTTTTAATGACTACAAAGAAGTAATTAAAAGAAAAACAGTATTAGAAATGATAAAAAATTTCACTAAACAAAGTAGCAGAAATCCAACAATGGTTGCTGTATTGTATGATGTTATCTTTAAATTAGTTGTTTGAGTTACCAGATATAAACATGTACAAATAAAAAATAAAATAAAACAACAAAAAAAAAGTTATACAAATTTAAAAGAAAAAATTAACCATTAAGTTTTTGATGGAGAAATTTCACTTGTAGACATTTATTTACTGGTGATAGGCTGACAAAGATACAGTTGTAATGCTCAAGATAAGAGGCCAGACTGTGGAGATAGCCCAGCAGTATAAGTGCCTGCCTTGCAAGTGCAAGGTCATGAGTTTGATTTCTTTTTTTTTGTTAAGAAACAAATAACAATGAGACAGTTTCAAAACAGGTCAGTAAGACAGTTTCAATAAGTAACACATTGCATATTGTTGTCTTTGTAGTGGTTATTCATAGTACAAGATGCAAACATCATATCCTGTCCAAACACTATTAGTACAAATCTTTCTTCTCATTTAATTAAGAGAAACTAGCTGTATATCTATCCTAACTAAGCTACTCTTTTGAAAAGACCAGCAGAAATCAGCAATACAATTATCCACATTATCCTGCATGTATGTATATCTTTTTCCCTTCCTTTTTTTGTCCTTTTCCACATGTCAGTTTTTCCTCACCACTGAACCAATTCTTTTTTCTTTTAGTTATTATTCTATTTTTTTATTTTTTATTTTATTGAAGTACAAATATCAATGAGACAGTTTTAAGACATCTTAACAGGACAGATTTGATAAATTAATACATTACAGACTGTTTTCGTATCATACAAGGTACATACACGATATTATACTTACAGTATCTGATCTATTTGTACTCTGTTAGCCAATGTAACATCAATGGTAAATCAACTATCAAGTGTCGCATTCTGATTAGTTTCAGGGATAAGAACAACAAGCCTGTTCACCACATCATTTGGTTTATTACTGCTTGAATAAATAATTCATGGCCATTTCTCCCCTCAAAGCCTCAACCACAGTGTGCCCTGAGGGAAGGATCTCACTGGTAAGCTTGAGATTTACTTTGCAAGGAACAGCAGGCAGAACTGAGTCTAATCCTCCAACCAAAGATTATGGCCTTTCCCTGAGCTTAGTCAAAGTAAGTACAGACAGAGCCAAGGCGCACACTGAACTTGGACTGGAGTCCCTGTCACTGCTTCAGAACTAAGGGGTTGATGCCAGGACCTGTGTGGGGAAAACTCCTGAGGTGGAGGCATGTCTAGTACTTTAACTTAGAGCAAAGAGGAATTGTCTTGGGCTATATTTAAAATATAGTAAATGTATAGAAGTAACAAAACTTTATTTTTAAATTGTCATCATAACATTTAACAACCTGGTGGCTTAGTTCCAGGATTACTTTCTAAATAGAAAATATATCTTTGCATCTACCCACACACATATTTTTATATCATATTTTGAAGATTTATTTGAGAAATACTGCCTAAATCTACAGTGACCAAGAAATGCAAGCTGTTCAATAGTCAGATGATGAGTAAATTTCTTTTCATTTTGAACAAAAGCAAACCATGAGTGGATAGTAGCCAGATTATCAGTTCTTTTTCTTTCTTGGTGAGTGGTTTTGTTATCAAACATCAGATAATTTTAAAGTAAACCATATCTTCTCTGTGTCATTGTTATTCTACAAATCTCAAGCCCATATCCATTACTCCATAAATCTTTTAAATTCCTGCAGTTACCATAAGAAAGCCCTTCTGAGTACAGTTCAGAGAGTAATATGTCATGATACACACTGATAGATTCCAGCCTGAGTACAAACTGCTAAAGTATCACGGAGCTGATCCAACATGGCTCAATCCCCAAAACAACATCTTACCTTCCCAAGGACCCTGTCCTCTTCTTTCCCCACTCCAGCCCTGGATACAACTTCCTTTTATCTTTCCCACCCACACAAGGAAGCCTCCAGTCAACTCCTTGTGTGTCCCTGAACCTGTCCCTCAAATTCCACCCCTAGCAAAAGTTCATAAAGTCTCAGGCTCCCTGTCTCAGGTCAGAGGATCCACCTATCTCCCTTGGATTCTGTGTCCTCAATAAAGCCCTTTTCTATCCTTTTGCTTCTCTGCCACACCACTGAAAGACATAACATTTTGGTGCTGTGACTCAGATCAGTGAGCCATTTGGGTTTCCTCATCAACAAGTCACTCCTCTTCCTGCCATCTGCCCTTGCTGGCCTGCATCCGCATCTGCTAGCCTCAGTTCATTGTTGAGCCACTTCTCAGTTCTGGGGTTTCCTGTCCCAGTGTTTGTCCTGACTCAGAAACTGTGGGCCTGTGTCTGGAAATCCACCACATGGAAAGGCAGTCTTCACATTCCTTGGTAGGGCTATTGCCCTCATGCTTGGAGCCAGCAGTTACTTTCTTATCTTTGGAGACCCTCCCACCCGATTTGTAGTGATGGCTCAGAAAGCAGGGGTGGGATTTATTCTCATACTTGATATTCTTGGGAGTAGGTGACAATCTCCTAGGGTTTGAAGCTCTTTGCTCACTTTAAATTCAGTCACTTTGAGAAATGTTCATTCCTGGCCCCCAAAGACACACCATTCTTCAGGTGCCTCCTTTGCAATCTTGGCTCCTTTAGCGGAGTCCTTAAAACCAAAGAAATTTATCTTTTACTGCCAGATGGTTTGGCCACAATGTAAACTGGACAATGGCAACCTAACTGGACAATGAAGGGAAATATTAACCCTTTAAAACTTGTGTTACTTCTGCTTCTCTGTTGTGCCACTGAAAAACTAACAAATACATTTTCAGATATGACTATCAGTGCATATAGAATATTTTACTTATATTTCATTATTTGTTTGTTTCACACCATCTTTAACACATCATCTGGTGAGAACAATATCCAACATTAAATTGCAATGCTGGCATTTCATCTAATAGCTTTCACCCCTGACAAGAAGCTAGTTATACTTTTGGACCTAGTTCTACAATGGATCATTCAGGTGTATGTGACCATTTTGTTGCATTTTGACTAGTCAAATATGTACTCAACATTGCTGTTTTCTTCCTCTTCTCAACTGAGGAGTTTTTTATTCTTTGTATCAGTTGGCTCTTGCTCTATTTCACTGTTATCGGAACTGTTACAGGTAGTTAAGCTAGGTAAACTATTATAGGCAGTCAGATAGTAGTTGAGTTAGATAGAAGAAGTATATGCTTATAATAACAGATAGGGCTAGGGCCTCACAAAGAGACAGTATGGAAGACAAGATAACCTTGCAACTGTGGGAGAGATAGGCACTCCTGCTGTGGGTCAGACCTAAGACAAAAGTCAACAAATGCAACCACATACCTCCCTAGGGATGAGCATCAGGGATTGATGTTCTAAATAGGTATCAGACACCTTGAAGAAGCCAGTCACTAGTCCAACCCGCTACAGGAAAGGCCTCCTTGCTAGGTGACTTGCTTCCCCATTTGATCTGATTTAATCAATTTTACATGAACAATTATACTTGTAATTTTATTGGTTGATCATATTTTTGTCCCACTTCATGCACAAGTTAACATGTTTTCCACCTTAAACCTGCCTTACCTCCTTGTTTTGCTGTATTAAAAAAAAACACAAAAAAACTAGAAAAGACAGATTCCTTGACAACATCCTTGGGTCTCCTTCTGCCCCTCTCTTGAATAGAAGCTTTCTTTCCCCCAGTAAATATATTGTCCTCCTAACCTCCATTGTTCCTAAAATGCATTCTTTGGTTTTAGAGAACATGAGCTCATCCCAGGTATCATTGGGAGTTTCATTCCCCTATATTAATAAGGATAGGCTCTCAAAGGAGTGAATGCAGAAGATGAGACACCTTA
Organism: Ctenomys sociabilis; assembly: GCA_004027165.1. NCBI lineage: Eukaryota > Metazoa > Chordata > Mammalia > Rodentia > Ctenomyidae > Ctenomys > Ctenomys sociabilis. The sequence goes on from PVKA01003878.1 coordinate 69,758, forward strand.
CAACTGTGGGAGAGACAAGCACCTCTTCTGTGGACCAGATTCTCAAGATAAAAGATAGAACAAATGTACCCACATACTTCCTAACATTAGGGATTTATATTTGAAGTCAGTATCACTTACCTGGAAATAGTCAAAGAGTCACTAGCCCCTGTTCTGTATTTAAGCCCCCTTGCTATGCGACGTGCTTCCCCATTTGATTCTGACTTGATCAATTTTACCTGAGCAATTATACTTGTAAACTTATCAGTTGGCCACAGATTTTCCTCATCTCATGTCCACCACACAAGTTCTTATTTTTTTTTTTATCTTCACCCTGCATCACATCATGGTTTTGCTCTATAGAAACCCTAGAAAAGGCAGATTCCTTGGTAACCTACTAGACCCTTCTGTCTTTGTCTCAGACAGAAGCTTTCTTTCTTCCAATAAATATATTCTTCCCTTACCCTACATTCTTCCACTTTAGAGAACACGAACTTGTACAGAACATGTAGCAGTTTGGGAGTGTCTTTCCCCTGTATCAGAACTTTGGTACAAATGGCTGATATCAAAGTCACTATCATCATCAGTGCAGGAGTCACCTGATGATTCACTTTCAACCTCTCCCTAAATTGCAAATCTGATTTTTCATCTGCCATTGTTACGAACTGGGCTAATTGTACAAGGATCTTTTCATACAGATTTAGCAGCACTTCATGGGTGAAACTCCTGCATTACTGTTTTGGAGCTCCTGCATATACCTTGCCCTTCATCTGTCAAATGGGTAAAAACACAGATGGGTTCCTGCTTTCTCCAGACCCAGCTGCCATGAGCCACACCTACCTCCTATTATGATAAAGTACGTAATTACACTGCAAGAGTATGGCATGGGTGCATTTTCCTCCCTCTCTCCTCTGGTGCTAAGGGATATATACTCACAAAAATGTTACACAGAATATTACATAAGCAAAAACATCTTGATTCCACACTTTTGCATACATGCACGCATTTGCATACATTGCTAATTATTGTTCCAGGTGGGTGAACACAAAGATTATTTCCTATATCCTCCAGGTACAGCTACTGAGATGCATAGCTGACTACCATTATGCTCAAGTACATAATTTCATTAGAAAAGTATGGAATGATACATTTTATACAAAAAATCACACTGAAAAATGAATCTCCCATCTTTCCCCAGAAATGCTAGTGTTATTCTTCAGATATAGAAGCACAATTTAAATATATATATTTTCCTATCTGAACCTAAATGTTAGTAAAGTTTATTGTATAATACCCAAGAATTTTACAAGTACTAATATCAGCAGACTTTTTAAAAAAGCATTGACCTGCCCCACAATTTTCCTTTGTTCTAGTAGCTATAGTTGCACCTTTTCACTCCACACATCTGTCCAGAGCACCCTAGGCCTTGTCAGTTCATATGCAAGCCATTCATGATCTTCCTGTGCTCTGCTCTCTGTCACTGGGGGGCCAAGCTCTGCAAATGCAATATCCCACACTACTTTCCCTATTTAGCTTCCAGCTAGGCTCAACCAATGAGAGGCACTGAGAACCAGTTGGAGTATGAAGAGAAGCAAGAGGCAGAGAGTTTTCTGCCCCCTTTTGGGGTGGCAGCTCCAACAGTATGGTGTCCACTGCAGCAGCCCTTCCCTGTGTGGCACAAGTGATGGTTGGCAGCCCTTTCCAGACAAGCCCCCTGTGGCTCTCCATGATAAGTTGGTCCCCTACTAAGACAATCCCTGATGCCTGCAGCTCAAAAGAGGAGATTTTGTCTGAAGGTTTCAGTCTGTAGCCAGTGGGCTCTAAGCCAGAAATAGGATAGCAGGGGACATGGTGGAGAACAGGGCTCAACCCAGTCATCCAGAAGCAGAGAGATAAGGGTTGGAGGTACACATTTCCACAGGTGTCTTGCCTCCACAACTGCCTCTTATAACCAGGCCCCACCTCCTAACACCACAATCATTCAGCACTCCATGACCCAACCACCTTCACAAACCCAGCCTCTAGGTGTTCTAAACCATAAGCAAAACCCTCTTTGGAACTAGCCAGAAGTCTGCAAGTTACTAGTCTTTTCAGCCCCTGACTAATAACAACATGGGGACCTGGGGTGGGCAGCAGCAAGAAGGCTACTAGAACTCACCATTTGACCTCTGTTTTATAATATGCATGATAAATATAAACAGAAATCCTGGTCACACTGAATTACATTGAAGCACTGAAGAAACTCAACCTCTGCTTCTTTGTATTTATAATCCTCTGTGGTCAGTTTTTATTTCCAAGCCATCATTTAAATGTAGGATAAATACTTTCACAGGGATCAAAGAGAAAAACTGTTTCTTAAGTGGGTCTAGCCTGCTGCACCAGACCCAGGGCAGTTCAGCCAGTGAGTGAGAGCTCCAGGCCTGCCTCACCGGAGGGAACTTTCCCTGCCTTCTCCAGTTCTGGCTTGCAGCCCCAGACCCAGCACAGATTGGCTGACCCAGCACAGCCTATGCGGTGAATAAGAACATCCACTAACCTTTTGGGAGCCCAGCAGATCCACCAAAGCCCAGTCCCACCCACCTAGAGAACCACCTGCCTGAGACACTAGGGCTGACTTCAGCAACTTTCCAGATCCTTGTCCCAAAGCCAGCCAAGACAGTGGGAATTTTCATTACTTGCTCTGCATCCCAGTTCGGGTCCTGCACCCCTGAACAGGGAACCAACAGAGGGGAACCACAGGAGCTGCAGCAAAAAGGAACTGAATACAACAGCTAGATCCAAGACAGGCATAGCTGGGTAATCTCAAACTTAATAGATTGGCACCTGAATCTCATAACAAGCTAAGGTTATAGCTGCACCAAAGCTCTACACCAAAGGTCAGAGGTGAGTGCTATAGAAAATGACAAAGACAAGGAGAAAGATACAATCTTAGGCCTCGAGTCCACCAGTAAGTACAGAGGACACTAGCTCAGCTGAAATGAATGAATTAACAAATACGGAAGCAAAGGAACAACAGGAGAAAGGTATAGAGGAACTCAGACAAGAATTAATTCCTGAAATAAAAAAAGAAATATCTGAATACATAGCATCTGAAATGAAGAATCAAATGCAGAAACATCAGGGGGAAAACCAATGCTCACCCAAAACAAGTACAGAGAGCACTATTCCAGCTGAAATGTATGAATTAACAGCATCTGAAGTAAAGAAACAACAGCAGAAAGGTAATCAGGAACTCAAAGCAGAAATAATTTCTGAAATCAGAAAAAAATTCTTTGAAAAAAAGAATTCTTTGAAATCATGACATCTGAAATACAGAAACAAGTTCAGAAATATATAGAGGAAACCCAACTTGAAAGAAACTCTGCAGAAAAAGAATTAATAACTGCCTCTAAAGAAGACATGGATAAAAAAATAGAGATAAGAAATATGACACATTCCTTGAATGAGCAATACAGAAAAGAAATAGAACACATGAAACAGAGTCAAAGAGATATAGAAGAACTAAAATTATCAATCACGAGTCTACAAAACTGTGTGAGTGAAAGCAAAGACAGAGTTTCAGATCTTGAAAACGCTGGTGCAGCTAGTGAAAAGGTGAGAAAGGATCTCTTAAAAACAATGAGAATGCAGGAAAAAAAAATCCATCACCTGCAAGATGATATGAGGATGAACAATGTGAGATTAATTGTTATCAGTGAGAATGAAGGAGTCAATACAAATGACATAAAAAGAATTTGGGGAGAAGTAATTGCAGAAAACTTCCCAAATATGAGGAAACAATCCAACATTCAGGGAACCAAAGCATAAAGAACACCAAATAACTTCAACCCAAGTAAAAACACACTGAGACAAATAATAGTCAAGATCCCAGAAATCCAACACAAAAGAAATATACTGAAAGCTGCTGGAGAGAAGAAGCAGATCACATTCAAAGGAAAACCCATCAGAATTACAGCCGACTTCTCTACACAAACTTCTCTACACAAAGGCAAGGAGAGCATGGAGCAGAGTTCTTCAAGTCCTGTACAAAAACAAACTCCAGCCCAGACTATCATACTCTGCAAAAAGTTCTTTCAAGTTTGATGGAGAAGTGAAATACTTTCACAACAAAGAACAAGTAAAGAATTTCATGATGGCAAAGCCATCCCCACACAGGCTACTGAAAGATGTTCTAGAGACAGAACACAATGACCAGAACTCCATGCATGAGAATGGAAGGAACTCACTCAACAGGACAGACAATTAAACACAGGATACAAAGGAGTAAACAGCAGGTAAATATCATGACAAACATAAGTAAACACATTTCAATTATAACCATCAATGTAAATGGACTCTATTCACGATTTAAGAGAAATAGACTGGTACAGTGGATTAGGAAACAAAATCCAACATTATGCTGTATACAAGAAACACATTTAACATTTAACACCAATAGACATTCATAAGCTCAAAGTCAAAGGATGGAAAGCAATACTACATACCCCAGCACCTCAGAAAAAAAGCAGGAGTAGCACTTCTGTTCTCAGACAGTCTCAACTTCAAACCAAGAAGGATCAAATGACACAAAGAAGGCCACTATATATTGGTCAGGGGAAAAATTTGAGAGCAAGAGGTAACATTCATAAATATCTATGCACCAAACACAGGAGCACCCAACTGTGTAAGACAAATCTTAATGGACATGAAAAACCTAATATCTAAAAACATAATCTTAACAGGAGAACTTAACACCCCCTTATCTCAAAAAGATAGATCAACCAGACAAAAAATTAGCAAGGAATTAGCAGAACTGAACCAGAGCTTGGAACACATGGACCTGGTGGACATATACAGAATGTTCCACCCAACCACAGCTGAATACACATTTTGTTCAGCTGCACATGGGTCATTTTCCAAAATAGACCACATAGTAGTCCAGAGGTCATGCGAAAGTATATGCAAGAAAACAGAAATTATCCCATGCATCTGACCACAGTGCAATGGAACTGGAAATAAATGACAAAAGAAACCGGAAAACTCCAATAAATTCATGGAAAGTAAACAATATCCTGCTCAACAATCAATGGGTCACAGAAGAAATTAAACAATATCTACAATTCAATGAAAATTCAACTTACTGGAATTTATGGGATATGATGAAAGCAGTTCTTAGAGGGAAAATCATAGCTATGAACTCACACATTAGGAAAATAGAACAGGAACAAATAAACACACCCTAGTGTTGCACCTCTGACATCTAGAAAAAGAAGAGCAAACAAAACCCAGGGTGCAAACATGGGAAGAAATAATAAAGATTAGAGCAGAAATTAATTCAATTAAGATGAAAGGAACAGTTCAAAAAATCCACAAATCAAAAAGTTGGTTCTTTGAAAGACTAAATGAAGTTGATAAGCCAGTAGCCAACCTCATCAAAAAGAGGAAAGAAAAAATTCAAGTACATGCAATAAGGAATGAAAAGAGTGAAATCACCACAGATCCAGCAGAAACTCAGAAGATTATCAATAGTTACTTCGAGAATCTTTACGCTCACAGAATAGAAGACAGAAGAAATGGACAGATTCCTCGAAAGGTACAAATTACCAAAACTGAACCAAAAAGATATACCGATGGGCAGTGGCCAGGGCCACGATGACAGACTACGGAGAGGAGCAGTGAAACGAGCTGGAGGCCTTGGAGTCCATATACTCAGACTCCTTCACAGTGTTATCAGAAAATCCACCCAGCTTCACTATTACTGTAACATCTGATGCTGGAGAAAATGATGAAGTTGTCCAGACTACCCTCAAGTTTACATACAGCGAAAAATACCCAGATGAAGCTCCTCTTTATGAAATATTTTCTCAGGAAAATCTAGAAGATAATGATGTCATAGACATTTTAAAATTATTAACATCACAGGCTGAGGAAAATGTTGGTATGGTCATGATCTTTACTCTAGTGACAGTAGTGCAAGAGAAATTAAATGAAATAGTAGATCAGATAAAAATGAGAAGAGAGGAAAAAAAGAAACTAAAAGAAAAAGAAGCAGAAGAAGCACAGAAGCAATTATTCCATGGCACCCCTCTTACAATTGAGAATTTCTTATGTTGGAAAGCTAAGTTTGATGCAGAACTCTTGGAAATTAAAAAGAAACAGATGAAAGAAGAACAAGCAGGAAAAAATAAACTGAGTGCCAAACAACTATGAAACAAATCATAATCTTGACACATCTCATATCCAGTTCTTGGAGGATGCTGGAAACAATGTGAAAGTAGATGAGTCTTTGTTCCAGGAAATGGATGACTTAGAGTTGGAAGATGTTGAAATGATCCAGACTCCAGTCCTGCAAATGCAGGGAGTGACTCCAAAGAGTGATGGATGTCTCCATTTGCAGAGAGCCCGTAGCATCTGTGGCTGTGGTGAAAAGGTTTCATTTTTGTTACTTTTTTTGTCAGAAAAAATAATTTTCAGGAGAATATTCTTCTGATGCCTTCATCATTGAACTTAATAAGCTGACCATAACACTTCATATGTAAAACGTTCACTTCCTCTTACTGGAGAACAGAAGATTACATAATTAACATTATTTAATGTTGGAGAGAGATTCTACCTATAGCACCAAGACTAAGGTGAGCTGCTGCCATGAACACAAAGGGGTTTTTGCTCAAAGAACTGGCCTAACTTATAATGGTTACTTTTGGATTCCAAATATTGTCTTCATATAAAGTTACAGTACTGAGATATGTAAATAGAAAACTAAACCTGGATTGTAGCCTCTTAACACAATAAATTTAAGTTTTTTGTTAAAAAATAAAAAGCCTACCGACAAAGAAAAGTCCAGTTCTTGATGGATTCGCAGCTGAATTCTACAAGATATTTATACAAGATATAATCCCTACACTCCTCAAACTCTTCAATGAAATTGAAAAGGAAGCAGTTCTCCCAAAATCATTTCTGCAGGCAAGTACTATACTGATTCCAAAACCAGGGAAAGACACAACCAAAAAAGGAAAACTACAGGCCAATCTCCCTCATGAACATAGACGCAAAAATACTCAATAAAATTCTAGCAAATAGAATACAGCAAATGATCAAGAAGATCATACACCATGACCAGGTATGATTCATCCCAGGGATGCAAGGATGGTTCAATATTTGAAAATCTATAAATGTAATACACTATATTAATAGACTGAAATCTAAAAACCACAGGATCATCTCAATTGATGCAGAGAAAGCCTTTGACAAAGTCCAACACTCAGTCATATTCAAAATTCAACAGAAAATTGGAATAGATGGACTCTACCTTAACTTGATAAAAGCCATCTATGACAACCCAAAAGCTCATATAATCCTAAATGGGGAAAAACTGAAATATTTTACTCTTAAATCAGGTACAAGACAAGGATGTCCTCTATCACCCCTCCTATTCAATATAGTTTTGGAATTGTGCTATTTGAAAGAGGGAGAAATAAAAGGAATAAGAATAGGTAAAGAAGAAGTCAAATTAATCACTATTTGCAGATGACATGATACTTTACTTGAAAGGCTCCAAAAATTCCACCAAGAAACTACTAGAACTGATATGGAAATTCAGTAGCATAAAAGAATACAAAATCAATGCTCAAAAGTCAATAGCATTCCTCTACACAGATAACAAGCACACTAAAAAGGGAAACAATAGAAACAATACCTTTTACAATAGCACCACAGAAAGTGAAATACCTTGGAATTCACTTAAGGAAGGAAGTCAAAAATCTTTTCACAGGAAATTACAACACCCTAAGAAAAGAGATTATAGAGGATTTCAGAAAATGGAAAGAAATTCCCTACTCCTGGATAAGAAGAACCAACATCATGAAGAGGGCCATACTCCCAAAATTGCTGTACAGATTTAATGCAATCCCTATCAATCTGCCACCAACATACCTCCCAGACCTAGAGAAATCATTCCTAAAATTTATTTGGAACCACAAACGACCTATAGCAAAAGCAATCTTGGCCAATAAAGACAAGGCAGGAGACATCACAATTCTTGACTTGAAATTGTACTACAAAGGCACTGTGATAAAATCAAGATGGCTTTGGCAACAAAATAGACCTGAGGATCAATGGAATAGATTAGAAGATGCAGAGGCATCTACGATCACACTCATCCATCTGATCTTTGACAAGGGGGCCAAACAAGCTTACTGGAAGAAAGATAGCCTCTTTAACAAATGATGCTGGAAACCTGGCTTTCTACATGCTGGAAACTAAAACCTGACACAGCTCTATGACCATGCACTAAGCTAAAGTCAAAGTGGATTAAGGATCTAAACATTAAAACAGAAACACTCAATCTCCTGGAACAGAAAGTAGGAGGAACTCTTGAAGACATAGGGGTAGGTAAAGAGTTCCTGAACAAATATATATTTGCACGGAAAACACTTGAAAGAATCAAGAACTTGGATCAATTCTTCTTGAGGAGTTCCTGCACATCAAAAGAAATTGTCAAAACAGTGAAAAGACAACCCACAAATTTTGAAAAAATCCTAAGAAGCAATCAGACAAAGTCTGCTGTCTAGAATATATAAAGAACTAAGATACAACAGGGCCCTCAAATTTAAAGATCCAATTCAGAAATGGGCATCTGAGATGAATACACACTTCTCAGAGGATGAAATTAAAGAAGCAAATAAATATATGAAAAAATGCTCCACATCGCTAGCCATCCGTGAAATGAAAATAAAAACAACATTGAGATACCATCTCACTCCAGAAAGAATGGCTATCATAAGGAAATCATCCAACAACAAATGTTGGCGAGGTTGAGGGGAAAAGGGAACACTTCTCCACTGTGGATGGGAATGTAGACTGGTACAACCATTGTAGAGGCCAGTGAGGAGACTCCTCAAAAGAGTACGGCTGGAAATCCTATTCAAACCGGCTATCCCCCTACTGGGAATTGTACCAGAGGAACTTAAAACATTATATCAAGGTGATATATGTGTACCTATGTTTATAGCAGCACAATTTATGATAGCGAAATCTTGGGAACAATCAAGATGTCCATCACATGAGGAATGGTTGAAAAAGATGTGGTATTTCTATATAATCAAGTATTACTCCTCTATAAAGAATGATAAACTTGAAGCATTTATATTGAAGTGGATGCCACTTGAACATATACTTGTAAGTAAAATAAACCAGACACACATGTGCAAATATCATATAGTCTCCCTAGTATAATAAGACGAAAGAAGAAATACAAATAGAAATGTACAACAACTAAAGACAATTGAGCAAGATAGTTAGGGCAAACTGAATGGCATATGCTGCAGGGTACTAATCAGCTTTTCTTCTGCATGGTTAACAACCTAAGTTCACAGATCAAAATTGGAGAAGCAGAAGAGCCGCAAGGCCAGTCAACATTTTGGCCCTAGCCTTTCTTTTTTTTTTGTCTTTTTTGAGACAGGGTCTCACTATGCAGTTAAGGCTGGCCTTAAGCTCACTTTGTAGCTCAGGCTGGTCTCGAACTCACAACAATCCTCCTGCCTCAGCCTCCCAAGTGCTGGGATTACAGGCATGCGCCACTACGCCCGGCTTTGGCCCTAGCCTTTCAAGGTCAGCAAAGACTCAGGGCATAGGAGAACCTGTACTGCAACATCATGAAACTCAGTTGTGCCCCAAATTTTCTGATCAAGTAGATTATGGAGCCACAGAGGAAAGAGATTGATGATGTATAGTGTGCCTGGTGAGAGTCACATGGAGAGAAAACTTTCTCTCAAGTTCTCTTAGAAAGCAAACTGGTCAAGCATTGGTCATGACTCATCCACATGGATGACACAGACAAAGGATCTACAGAGTAAGGTACAGGATTACAAGATAAACCCTGAGGGGACCTCACTGACCTCATCAGAAACAAAAGCTACATCGTTTGGTAAATAGGTCTTGATCTATCTTGGTCTTAACCATCCAGCAGAAAAGTATGAAAAATGAGGTATATAACGTGGGGCCATAATAATAAGTTGAGCTGTAAGTGGCTATAGTCAACAACTTCTTCAGATAACTCACTATTATTGTGGAATACTGGACTGTGTTGGATTGTGTTGCCAAGTTCAGGCACCTAAATTGGTTTAATGACAATGGAGTGCTCACCTTTGACAGGTCTAGACAAAAAAAAAAGGGGTATACAAAGAAAGAATCATGATGTTTGTGTATAAACAGTACAGTTAGGATAAATATGTCATGCTTCTGCATAATTCTATGAGAAGCAAGATTTGCACTAACAGTGGTTGGACAAGATATTATGTTGGCTTCTAGTACTATGGACAAACACTAGGGAGATAACAAGGTAGAAAGTATTAATTATTGAATCTGTGATATAATTCAGCTATAAAAAATAAGTTTATAGCTGTACACTCTTCATTCACTGACTAGAGATATCTGCTATAATAATGTCTGTAAGTATAATATCATGCATGCACCTTGTACGACACCAAAAGATTATGAAAACATTTTGCAATGTATTAATTTATTGAATCTGTCCTGTTAATTTGTCTTGAAACTGTCTCATTGCTCTTTGTTCTTCAATAAAAATAATAATATTAATAAAAAATATTTTTAAAGTGGGCCTGAATGATTCTAAAAGTTACAAGTTTACCCTCAGACTGAATACCTGTACTGTGTCTATGCATTTTGGGCAGCCATGTTAAATGAAGGGCTTGCCAAACTTACTTCTATGCAGGATACAATGTTTTTAAAGTTATATAATAGAGACCTGGCATGGTGGCACATGCCTATAATCCAGCTCTTTGGAGGCCTTATGAGTCCAATGTAGTAGTGAGACTCTGAACACCCTGTAGGCCATTCCCTAAAAAAAAAATACAATAAAATCCAAAAAACAAACCATTCTTGGGGCCAGGGTGATGGCTCAGTGGAATAAGCACTTCCCTGGCAAGTATAAGAGCCTAAGTTCAATTCCTGGTTTGTCAAAAAATAAATAAAGAAAATAAAATAAAGTTATATAATGAAAGGTGCTAATTGGAAGCTGATTTCATCTTATTACATAGTACATATTATTACATTGTGTATTATGTTATATAAAATTAATCTTATGCTAATGTAGATGATTAAATATAGCCTGGCTTTTGTCCTCATTGATCCCCTGAAATTGTCCAGGCCCGTGGCACCAATAGCTACTCTGCTTACTCCAAGACATTTTGAGCCCTTAATCATACCTGACATGCCTTTATCTTCTGATATCAATCATATGTACAGAGAGATGCGATTAAAATTAGAGAGGATTAACAAAGTAGAAAGCATGGAGATATTAATGATGACATTAAGCCTACCTGTAGACTTATGTCATATGATTTACTAAGCTATGAGTAGGCTATCTTTTGACTTGCAGGTGAATGCTTCCTAACTGATTCCCTTTATAACTTATGAGGAAGCTGGCTTCTCTTTGACAATAAAATTACATTTCTTCTCTTAGTAGAACTGGGGATTGAACTCAGACCCTTGCACTTGCCAGGGAAGCGCTTATTCTATGGAGCCATCTCCCATCCCTTCATTTCCTCTCTCCACAGTGCTACCTCCTATTTAATTATCAGTACAGCCTAGTTTTTTTTTTTTTTCTCATAGTCTCCTGAGGTTATCTGATCCAATGGCACACAGTACCATTTTGCATAGTCTATGGGGCACTCTTTATCCTTTAATCCTGCTTTCTCTGTTTTCTTTTTGTTATCCCTTCATTCTCAAAGTGTTCCCTCCCTCTGGCACTTAAGACACCTTTGTTTATAAGTAAATATGCCTGCTTTCCTCTTCATTGAGCACTTTCTCTTGACTTCTCTCATCTGTAAGCTCCATTATGGTATGGACCCTCTCCACACTGTTTACCACCCTGTGCCTGGTCTAAGGAGCTCACAGAGTTTTGGAGGGAGTGCAGTTACTGGCAGGAATTTAAACACAGGAAAGGCTTTGTGGATGTGATGTGAACTCTGCTCTGTAGGTGACAGAGCTGGGAAGAGCAGGTTTCATGGCTCTGGGTATGTAGTTTTGAAATCACTCCCCAATGTCACATAGCTTTGCATACTAGAGAAAGTGCCTAGAGAAAGTGCTGTTAAGGGACATGTCAGCCTCTTGTCACTCATAATGCTGCTTTCATTAAACTGAACTATTTTGAAGATTCATTAATGGCAGGGAGGAACAGATGCGATGACAATTTATATATTTATACACAGAGTCATCCAAAGTGTGACTTGACATGTGGTGTTCCACTTTTGGCGACTTTGGCTAAACAATGTTGTGTCTATATCTAAAACTTTCTCCCTTCCCTAGTTCCTGAGTTTCTTAATAACGTTAATCATTTCTTTTGTCCAACTGAAATATGCACAAAGTTCTCTCAGTAAAATCCCCTAGTCTATCAGCTATTTAATGTCCCACACAGCTTATTTTAAAGTGCTTTTTTTCCTGTACTTTTCTATATCAGTAGAAAAGGAGAAAGACACAGATTCATAAGGATATGAACACAAGCACTCAAACAAAATCCATAAAGGCTTTTACCGTGTTCTCAGTGGGACATGCTTTTGTAGTTTAAAAAACTTCGTTTAGAGGTTTAGAGGACCACCGGAGTGACTCTCCTTAAAAGAAGAGCAGTTGTCTCTATTTTACCTTTGCCTGACCCTATTTCCATGTATTGATGTAGAGAGCTGGCTAGGATTTTTCCTAATCTCTTCACTTGGCTTTAAGCAGTGCTTTTTGGTCTACCTGAGGTGCTGAAGGCAGTCCTTGAAGATGTCACCTGTGTTTCCCTGATAACCCACATCTGCTGCTCTTTAATATGAGCAAGCTAGAGACAGAACAAACAGGCAATGCTCTAGGCTGTTGGCTGGGATCAAGTCATGACACAGGCTATGACTTCCTGGACTTGAAAGATCAGAGTTAAAGCCCTGGACCCCAAAACATTCGATACTATCTCCATAGTACAATGGAAATTACTTTTTTTGCATAACCTTCTCTGCATATGACAGAGATAAATGCAGGCCTCCTACTTAGCCCAACTCATGGTACTCACCTACTTCCTACCCTTCTCAGTCATTCATCCTCAAGCCACTCTTCCTTCATGACTGAATAAAACCTGAGTTTGGCCCAGGGTCAAGGCCTTTGGTTGTTTTTTATATTTGACTTTTTAAAAAATAATTTTATTGAGAAACAAACAGCAACGAGACAGTTTCAAAACCGATTAGTAGGACAGTTTCAATAATCAGTACATTGCATATTGTTGTCTTAATGGTTATTCATTGTACAAGATGCAGACATATCTTGTCCACAAACACTATTAAAACAAATCTTTCTATTCAATGAATTAAGAGAATGTATCTGTATATCTATTCTATTTTGAATATATAGATAGAAAATAGCTGTTCATTTGTATCCCTTTTTTTGTTTAGTTTTGTCAGAGAAGGGTATTCCATTGTCATTTAAATATTATAGATGTGTGAATGCAGCAAAATGTTCCAATGTAGTCCAGTAGTCCATAATAGTAGTGAGTTTTCCATAAGACTGGCAATGTCAGAAGTTGTTGGCTTGAGCCTTTTATAGCTCAGCATATTAAAATAGCTTTACTTTTTATAAATAGTTTTTATACTTTTCTGCTGGGTGGCTAAGACCAAGATAAAGCAGACCTATATAAAAGAAATGTAGCTTTTGTATCTGATAAGCTCAGTCAAAGCCACCAGGATTTATCCTGAAACCCTGTACCACAGTTTGTAGATCCTTCATCAGTGTCAGCCATGTGGATGAGTCACGGACATTACTTGACCAATTTGCTCTCTGTGAAAGCCTAAGAGAATGTTTTCTTTCCACACGACTCTCCTTAGGCACATTCTACATCATCAATTACTTTCCTCTGTAGCCCCATAATCTTCTTGATCAGAAAATTTCAGACACAACTGAGTTACATGATGTTATAGTACAGGTTCTCATATGTCCTGAGTCTTAATTGACCTTGAAAGGGTAGGGCCAAAATCTTGAAGCCCTTCCTTTTCTCTGATTTTTGATCTGTAAACTTAGGTTGTTAACCCTCTAGAAGACAAGTTTATTGTTATTACCCTACAACATAGGCAGTTGAGCTTAACCTCACTATCCATCTGAATATCAAACATCTTTGCATCACATGGAACAACAGTTAAGGGCCTTTGTTCTGGGATAGCCATCACCATGGTTTTACTTAGGACCCCTTGGCTCCCTATAACTATGAATATATATCTTAGTGTCTTCATTTTCATTGTGGATTGCACTGAAAGTGGTGAATTGGAATTAACTTGATGGGATTCCAATAACTTATCCATGGAATTATAAATATAAACTTCCCATACCAAGACAAAGACCAGGAAGGGCTCTCTACAATTAGTGCCCAAAGTGGGGCAGAACATGCAACCTTCTCAACACAATGACCACAAACCAAATCAGGTGCGGACTATCCATTGGAACCTTGCTTGACCAATGTAGAGGTAAGCGGCGTACTACTGATAGTGGCCGGACGCAAGTAGCAAATAGGAATCTATTCATCAAGGGTCACAATGGGGCAAACACAGTCTTTATCCACATAAGAGAAAGAATTTAGTTTATTGATTATGAAACTGTTGAAAGATGCAGGTATTAAGGTGCCATCTGAGCAAATTTTTAGATTATTCCAGGACATGTTATATTCTATCCCTCTTTTCCCAAAACTGGTACACTGGATGAAATGGGTGAAAGCTTTTATGTAGCCAAAACTCAAAATAAAAATATTCAACCACAAATGTGACTATATCCAGCCACATAACCTGGTGAAGGGAGCCGCTCATCCTTGCAGTGGAACAGCCCAGGAAGAAATGCAGATCAGCAACAGCTTTCCATTACAAAGCGTTCTAACAACGGCGACCCAGTGCTCATGAAAAAGGTAACTGCAATCAAGAAAAGCCCTGATGCAACTATAACAAAAGAGTTGGACCACCTGGAAAAGAATCTCCTTATGGGCTTCTAAAAGACAAGGAAGTCATTTTTTTTAAGAGTTTGATAGAAAAGTTCTTTAATCAAAACAAGTTTACACATCAACACTTATGGCTTAACTAGAATAAACCTGTCCAAAACTCTTACTATGAATACGACAGACAAGTTTATATAGATAACAGCAGAGTTCTCTCCAAAGAGCAAGTCTCAGATCTATCATAAGACCTCTCAAAAGCAAAAATCCAATGACTGAAATAACTCAGATATTTTATGTACAGATGAAAACTGTCTGAGAGGTCAAAATATACAATATATGTCATGCACCAGCACTGACATTGTCACTTTCCCATATTCATAAAATTTTAAAGCATAAGCTTTGTGCTTCATAAGCTTTATGAACCTCGTCCTTTCCCACCCTTAAGGAAGCCAAAGTGTAGTGATGTGAGGTTATATCCACAGACAACTTTCTCTGTTACAGGGTTCACTCTGATTTAGTGGCTGGAGTTTCAGGGAAGACATACTACTTCCATGCAGAGCACAGACTGGAGGCATAGAAGAGTGAGTCTGATGTTAGGGTTCTGTCATCTGAGATCCTGTGCAAGACACTAGTGTTTATTTTTGAAAATTGTCTTATGTCACACTCATTAAGTCACAAATAGTATTTTTAATTGGAAAAATCTGTGATGCTTATGTGATTAAAAATAAATGCTTCATGAAAAAGCACTATTTGAAAGCTGATGTCACCATAATAAAGAGTCAATCAAGGCGATTCCCTTGGTTGACTAGACCTACCTCCACTGCGTTGATAGGCTCCCTTCAGTCTGTATTACAGAGCTCATTGCCACTCCCTTATGTTGGTCAACATAAACAGACAGGCATTATAACACTGTTCATTGCATTCCTTCTTGTTAATCAATGGTATACAGACCTTAGGAAAAAATGGGACACTGTCTTATTTACTTCTGAGCCTTAGAGGTGTGTGTTACAAGACAGCAGGATAAAGGCTAAGATGGAATATCAAGAAAGCAAAGGCTTAGTTAAAAACTTGCAGGGCTGTATTCTTATATTGTGCCTTTAATTAAATAAAATAGACATAAAATCAATTTATAACGAAGGCCATTGGTCCTCTGTAGGAAAAGTTAAGGATTTTATCAAGATTGGTAGAAGAACAACTGTAACTGAGTCATCTCAAATCTACTTTATTGCAACTGTTTCTAAAATTGCTAGGAGCTGTATTAAGTAGAACTACTCCATTCTTCCTTAATCATATTAGATCCCATGTAATCTTGCAGGTTTGTTGTCATCAGCTAATTATAATACACGTGCTACTGATAACTGAATGATAAATCATGTTACAGAGACTCTTATAATCCCCAAGGTCAAATAAAAATTAAACACACTTGTCTTAAACTAAAAATTTAACTTGTCAAACAAAAGAAAGGGGGAACACAGTTAAAACTTTGCTACATACATTTTAACTTTTCTGAATCCAGCCTGGTATGACCTCCAAACAGATGTTTGGAATGGTCTAGCATCACTTTTAAATTGGGGCCAAGGTTGTTGTTATACTTCCACAGAAAATCAAGGGACATTGCAACCATCAGAGCTGTTCTGTGGCCAGAATCCAACCCATCTATACTACACATCAAGCTCTCTGCAGAGACATCAAGCAATGAACTCAGCAGCATATCATCCACCTTCCTGGGAAGGCCTGCAGCAGACCATTCATGAGGCTTGCCACGTAATTAACAGACGGGCCTGGCAAGCCCAAGGCCCTGAGTTCAGTCCCTGGTTCCACCAAAACAAAACAAAACCTAATTAACAGGCAAGGTTTGGTTCGATCATCTGATAATCTTCTCTTTGTAATGTCTAATCTTATAAGAGTTTCTTTGTGTACTCCTGTGGTTCAAGAAGTAGACTGGGCCTACATACTTAATAGACCTCTTACATGGATGGACAGGCTCCCAGAAGTCTTCAGTTCTACAGAAAGCAATACCTCTGTATTTATCTTTCTGCCTGGCCTATGAATTTTAATGCATTTGCAAGAACAGACTAAGCTTAATGTTACATCTCATTTTGTATATCTTTCTTTTGTGTATCACATCTACAACAAGATGCTAGCCTTTGCATGTCAGCTACAGATCAGACTTGGGAAGTATAACTGTTTAAAGGACAATTTGCCCTATTTGCCTTAAATTCTATTCCCTAAGATAGTAACCTTGTAAGAGATTCTAAAACTGTCATTCCTACCTGTATTCAGGTACAGATAGCTCATGCCCCTCATTTCAAGGAAGGCTATATGGACCCTTGGCAGACTTGCAGGGCTTCATACCATGGATGGGCTATACATAACTTTAGTTATTACCTTGTGGATTGGTCCCCCCAAAGGATTCCTTCTAAGAAAGGACTGAGACTGGCATGAGATTTCCTTTTCAGGCTTTCAACTATATCATGACCTCAGAAGCCTTGTCTAATGTTACGTGGTCACTTAGAGACCTCAGTCCTCCCATCTCCAGACTCATTATCAATAGAAAAATTGGGTCTATACAACATACTGGAATCTAGCCCTGCATTCATTTTCATGGTGAACTCCTGTAGACTGGGCATCTGCAGCTGATAGTTGGAGGAAAAGTCAAAGTAGTATTACAAGAAGATAGATAGATAGATAGATAGATAGATAGATAGATAGATAGATAGACAGACAGATGATAGATAAGATAGATATGTAAACATACATGTTCCTCAAGTACTGTTAGAAAAAAGATAGAGTGGCAACCAAATATGTTCTCATGTGCTAATTATTATCTGATCCATTATATTATGCCTGAACATCCTTCCAATGACTCTGCGGTGGTGATCATGGGCAGGATGTCTGGAGCCTGGCTTCCAATCAATCAAAAAAGCCATGGTGTCATTGGCTTAACTGTTTCTTGGTAGAGACAGTAACTAAAAGATTTATCAATTGGACCAAGACAATACTTAGATTAATTATAGCAGGGATAACTTCCTTGGTGCTTTTGATAGCCAGTGCAGTTATTGACTCTATGATGTTAACTCATTCAGTATTAACTTCTCACTTTGTAGACAGCTGGCAAGAATTTCTGATGACAGTGGGAAAATTCAGCAAAATATTAATATAAAGTTAAAAACCAATGCTAGCATCCTACAAACCTCTGTCCTTTAGATGGGAGATCAATTTAAAAGTTTACAAGTACAAGGTTTAAAATGTCACTGTAATATGACTTATGTTCTATCACCCCATTAGCATGTGATAAAAATCTATGCCCATGGGAAGTGGTAAAATAAAATATATGAGAAGCAATCCAAAATATTACTGTGGATACAGATGATCTTGAGAGAAAATTGCTGTCAATGTCACAACAGATAGCCACATTCAATACACGAGTTAAAGACTGGAATGCATTTGCTGATGTTATTAAAACAAACAAACTGAATTCATTTGTATATCTCAAGGTTCACTCTTCATTTTATGTTGGAATTGGTGTACTCATTCTCTTGCTTACAATCCTTCACATGAAAGTATGTCAGGAAAAATTGTCAACCCTGCAGCAATGAAAGGGCATACAGCCATGACTGACTCTGCTGCCACCTCTTCAAAGAAGAGGAGGAACTGTGGAGGACCACCTGGGTGACTCTCCTTGAAAGAAGAGCACTTGTCTCCATGTTGGCTGTGCCTGAGCCTGTTTCCATGTATTGACAGGAACAGAGCTGGCTTCTATTTTTCCTTATCCCTTCAATTGGCTTTAAGCAATGCATATTGGTCTAGCCAAGGTGCTGGCAGTAGTCTTTGAAGACAACACACATATTTACTGATAACCCACACCTGTTGCTCTTTAATACGAGCCAGGTCCAGATAGGATGAAGAGCCAATGCTCCAGGCAGTCTGCTGAGATCGAGCCTCAAGATACAGGCTATGACTTCCTGGGGCTTGAAAGATTACACATTAAAGCTGAATCACTGGACCCAAAAATATTAGATCCTATCTCCATAGTAAAATGCAAATTACTTTTTTCTGCTTATCCATCTCTCTGCATAGGACAGAGGTAAATGCAGGCCTCCTACCTAGCCCAGCTCAGTACTCACCTACTTTCTGCTCTCCTCAGTCATTCATCCTCAAATTTCTCCTCCTTCATAACTGAATAAAACCTGGGTTCATCCCTGGGTCAAAGCTTTCTTCTAGACATTACCATGGAGTAGGACCTGTTGGCTCTAAATAACTAAATATACTTTACTGTCTTTATTCTTGCCCTGGGAAGTGGTAGGTTGGAAATAACTTAGTGAGATTCCAATAACACATTTTTGGGATCACAATATAAACTTCTCAGACTGAGATGATGACCAGGATGGGCTTCCTACAACTCTTTATGGGTGGTACTGGGTGATGAACCCAAGGTCTTTATGTCAAGCTGCATTCATGAGAACTTTTTCTAATTTTAAGGCAGAGTCTCACTCAGGTGTTGCCTAGGCTGTGTTTGAACTCATGAGTTCCTACCTTAGCTTTCCACAGCACTAGGATTATAGTAATGCACCACCATGCCAGGCAAAATTTTCCCTCTATTATAGAAGAAATATAGTATTTCCATAGAATATTTGGGAACATAATTAAGAGTGAGAGTGAAGATTTGAATTACTCAACTGTTCAGAAGGTGGGCATTGTGGTGAACATCTGCTCCTGAGATATCCAGGAGGCTGAGGCAAGAGGATTGGAAGTTTGAGGCCAACCTGGGTCACTTAGGAAGACCTTGTTTCAAAATAAAAAACAAAGGGCTGGGAAGGTGGCTTAAAGGCAAACTTTTGTCTAGCATGAGTGAGGCTCTAACTTCAATCCCCAATGCAGAAAAAATATTAAATTATCCATGATCTCACTGTTTAGAAAGACAGATGGTTTTCATACTAAAGGTTCCACATCTAGAGATGAGTATTTTACAGTAGTACTCCTGAGGGCAGGGATGGAAGCTATTGTGTCTGTGTGGTCTCGAGGTTCCATGTAACTAGATCCTGGAGTCCCAGGGTGGTAGCACTGGAGATGGCAGTGCTTTTAGGAGTTGTGACCTACAGAGGGATCTCTCACTCAGGACAGCTGGATCATGCCCTTAAAAGGAACAGTGGGCCCTCTCTCTCTTTTTGATTCCTAGCTCAAAAAATGATTGTTTGCTTTGACATATGCTTTGGCCATGTGCCATTCACTAAAATGTCCTTGACAGAACTAAGCCATGTCATGGACTCTCCAAAGTCGTGGGTTAAAGAAAACTTTTCACTCTAGAAACTTAGCTGCCTCAGGCATTCCATTGTAACAATGCAAAGATAACTTATATGGACTTGTGTCCAGGGAACAACTCAGGACACAATTCAAACTTTAAGTACAGTGGTACTTCGCTTCATGAATTTAATCTTTTCCACAGTTCTGGTCACAAACCAAACTGGATGAGAACTGAATCAAATTCACAGGTTAGGTTGAATGTTGACCTTATGGAGAAATCTGATTTAGTTCTCATCCAATTTGATTTTCAACCAGAACTGTGGAATGAATTAAGTTTGTGAAATATGGTCCTGCCATAAATGATAAAATCTTAAAAAATAATGAGCAAAACTGGAATCTAATAACAAGCATACTATAATTGTATCATAAAACATAAACTTTCCTATGTTCCCCTCACTTCTTTTTTTTTTTTGAGATGGGGTTTCACAGTCCTGGTTATGAGCTCCCTATGTAGTCCAGCTTATCCTCCAACTCACAGCATCATTCTGCCTCAGTCTCCTGAGTTCTAAAAGTACAGCTGTGTTCACAACTAGCAAAAATCACAATTCTTCTCAAGTCATCCCTGTAGAGTTAAATTTTCATTTGCTACTGATTTAAGAGTAAAAGATTTCAGTTGTTCCCCATTTAGGATTATATATATGAGCTTTTGGGTTGTCATAGATGGCTCTTATCAAGCTAAGATAGAGTCCATCTATTCCAATTTTCTGTAGGACCTTGAACATGAATGAGTGTTGGACTTTGTCAAAGGCTTTCTCTGCATCGAGATGATCCTGTGGTTTTAGATTTCAGTCTATTAATATAGTGTATTACATTTATAGATTTTCGAATATTGAACCATCCTTGCATCCCTGGGATGAATTCTACTTGGTCATGGTGTATGATTTTCTTGATGATTTGCTGTATTCTATTTGCCAGGATTTTGTTGAGTATTTTTGCATCCATGTTCATGAGGGAGATTGGCCTGTAGTTCTCCTTTTTGGTTGTGTCTTTCCCTGGTTTTGGAATGATTATTATACTTGCCTCCAGAAATGATTTTGGGAGGACTTTTTCCTTTTCAACTTCATGGAATAGTTTGTGGAGTGTGGGGATTATATCTTCTATAAATTTCTTGTAGAATTCAGCTGTGAATCCATAGTCAGTCTCTTCATTTTCTCTGTGCACCAATTTTCCCTTCAGATCCTGCATCCGGGGGATCTAGTGCCTTCATTTTCCCCCCAAGTTGCTATTTTATAGTTCTGAATCTTGGTAAGGTTGGTTTGTGGCTGCTTCCCACTCTGCCCATCTCCCAGCAGTGCTCTAAAATTTAGAAGGAGTAGTTATATATCAGGTGCCTTCTCCCCTTGTGTTGGATACATCGCCTTTCCAGTGGGTGTCTTATGATCCTTTAGACATAGTTTGAAAGCACTCTTCAAATCTTAATAAAAATCTTGACTCTATTAAAGCAGCTATAATTGTTTTTGTTTTTGTTTTTTGACAACATTTCACAAAAACAAACAAAAAACCAAAACCAAGTAGACCTTACAGAAAATTGAAAAGCATTAATCACCTATTTCCAAGTTGCTGAGGTTTAACATTAGGCATTCTAAGAATCCATACGAATGCCAGGCTCCCAGGTGGCTCTTCTTTGTGCTCTCATCTTTCTCTATCTGAAAATACCTCAATAGCACATTGCATGTTGTCAATAGCACGTGAGTTTACTGGCATGTTTCCTTCCACAGCTCCCTCACTAGACTGGCATTCAGCAGGTCCAGCTCACCCATCTGGGGTCCTCAGCGCCCTGTGGGGGCCTAATTAGAAATGCTTTTCAGTGACAAACAAATTGCTATTTTCAACTCGAGGGCTTTGCTTCTTTCTTAGATTAATTAGGTAATTCTCAATTCATAACAAGCACTAGCTCTGAAATCAAAGCAAATCTTCTCAGATTCACTTTTAATAATAGCAGTAGAAATGGGACTCTATTGGGGTACTGGGTTTTCACTGTTAAATCATTGCTGGTGGTTGTGTAAACTAACGTCACTTTGACAGAAGGCATTTTGGCAAAGTTTACCAAAAGTTCAGATGAGTCTTTGACCCAGACCCAATAATTCTGCCTCTGGAAACTTCTCTTGAAGAATTCTCAGGTGTTAAAGATGTGTGTAAGAACTTTGGCTGTATGGTTGAGTAAGACAGCTCAGCAGACTGAAGAGCCTTCTTGGGCAACCTTTGAGAAGGGCAGGGACTGAGGTTTGATCCCCATCACCACCTGTTGTGCCAGCCCTACCCCAGGGTGGGCTGAGTTGGCCGCACTGTCCAGGAGTAGTGGCCAAAGCTTGTAATCCCAGTGCTGTGGAAGGCTGAAAACAGAATAATAAGTATGAGTCCAAGCTGTGTAGTGAGACCCTATAATAACCAAATGTATTAAAATCATCATCATCATCATCGTAAAGAACTTTGGGGATTATCTGTGCGCCAAATGTAGGGGACCAGCTCAAGAGATCATATCACAGACAGCCTGGTCCACAGGGAAAAGCATGAGACAGGTTTGTATACACTAGTAAAATATATCACTAAGAAAAACAGGAGTGAAGACTATGCCTGCAATCCCAGCACTTGGTAAGCTGAGGATGGTACACTTGAGGCCATCCCTGTAAATGTAGCAAGACTGTGTCTTTAAAATGAAATTTAACAGAGGTCTGGTTATCTATTTCTGTGAGTCAGTGCTTTCCTCAGGCATGTGAGGCCTCAAATGCAGTATTATTAAGGAACTGTATTGGGACCAGATGAAGAGACAGACACACTGGCATGGATGTGCATGGCTATCTCTGAATGCATTACACAACCCTCCTAATGCAGCTTCTTAGAGCAGGGTAGATGGGGACAGGGAGCTGGGCCCTGCAGCTCACAGTGAGCCCAAGGCCACCTAATCTGCTCACTGGAGGGCCTGCTTTCTTGCTGATCTGAAGATGAGTCTGGGGTTCTCACCGCACTCAGGAGTGTTTATGACTGAACGATGCATCCTGCTTCCCAGGCTTGCTTTCAGCCTCCTGAAAAAAAGGTCCCCAGTCACCTTTACTTCTGGGGAGACCTCACTCCATCTCATCTCCTTGGGAGGCCCTTCCTCCAGCCTCCTCCCACTGCTTCCCGCTGGAAGTGGGTGGGGATCCAGTTGGATGCCACTCAGCAGGTGGCTTCTGCTCCACAGTTAAGGTCGGCCTGCACCCAAGGCCTGTCAGGAGGAGCTTCACTTCCTGATGGCTCTGTTTGGGCAGCATCTTCATTAGTAAGCTGCAAGCTGATGATTGTCTTGGGTACTCTGTGCCTGGGACTGGAACGAAAAAGTTCCTCCATGAATGTGGCTGAGGGGAAGGGTTGAGGGGAGAGAGGAGGAAAGGAGGAAGGGGAGCAGTGCCATAGACCTGTCCACCAGCAATAGAAACTGTCCTGCATGTTGCTGCTCTTCAGGAACCAGCATGGGGCTCAGCCTCTGCTGTTTATGTGAGCATTCTCCTGTGAGCTCTATGGCACTAGAATTTCATTTTCCTTCTTTCAAACAGGGTCTCACTATGCAGTTCAGGCTGGTCTGGGCTACCCAGCCTACAGTGGCATTGAACTCATG